>CAEGAD010080119.1:0-104142 GCA_903067055.1 Poeciliopsis paucimaculata | reverse complement strand
CCCAAAGGAAAGCTTAAAATGCCTAAAATGCCCAAACTTAACTTCCCAGGTATCAAAGGACCAGAACTTGATGGCAACCTAAATGGTCCAGATATAGATATAAATGCACCTGATGCTGATCTAGATTTGAACATGCCTGACCTTCATGGGAAATTCAAAAAGCCCAACCTGACAATGCCTGATCTGGGTCTTTCAGGTCCAAAGATAGATGGGCCCAACTTAGACATGCCATCAGGAAAGCTAAAAATGCCTAATATTGAAGGTCCTGATTGGGATCTTAAAGGTCCATCAGGAAAACTCAAGATGCCGAAAATGAACCTTTCTGGTTCATCACCAAAAGGACCAAATTTAGACTTAAACGCAGATCTCAAGTCACCAGATTTTAGTGTCAGAGCTCCAAAGGTCAAGGGTGGGATGAATGGCTTTGAAATGCCTGATGTAGGGTTTGTTAGTCCATCAGGGAATCATAAAAAGTATAATCTGAAAATGCCCAAAGTTGGATTTTCAGGTTCAAAGTTACATGGCTCTGATCTTGATATTCCAAAAATAAAAGGTGGACTTGCTTCTCCCAACCCGAGTTTACCAAACAAAGACTTCAGAACCTCCATACCTGATTTTGATGTTCCAGATGTTGACTTTGGTACTTCACCATTTAAACGGCCAAACTTGAAAATTCCTGATGTGGGATTTTCTAGCCCAAAGCTAGAGAACCCTAAACTTCATTTTCCATCACCAGATTTTAATGCTAAATTACCAAAGGGACAAAATCTTAAATTAAATCCGGACCTCAATTCTCCAGAACTGAATCTCAAAGTGCCAAACACGAAAGGTGAAGTCAACTCCTTTAAGCTTGGTGCACCAAACATCAACCTCCAAGCTCCCAAGTTGGATATTAACACTCCAGGTGGCAATGTTGGTTTACCTGGTGCAAATGTAAAAAAGTCCCAAATGAAGATGCCAAAAGGCCTCAATGCTAACTTAACAAGTGACCTTAACATGCCGAATATATCTGGTAATAGTCCAAAAATACCAAGACCAAAGCAGAGAGATTCTGATTTTAGTTTGCCGGCTTTAGATCTAGCTGAATATGGAATAAATGGTCCAAAGCTGAGTGCAAAACAACGTAATTTGAGATTAAATGGCATCATCGGACAATCAGAAATGAACTTATCTGACCCAAGGATGAAAGGCGATTTAATTGGTGCACGCATGGGTATGAATTCTTCTTTAATAGACATACGTAGTCCTCATCTGGGATCTCCAGGTCTTAACATTGACAATGCTTCCAAAAATTTCAAGGGAGCCATGTATAAGAATCGCAGATCAGACATGGCAGGTATGAGTTTGAAAAGACCGGACTTGGACATAGATCAAGACATTCGACTTAATAAAAAGTTTACTAAAACCAATGTAAGGTCCAGCTACCCTGCAGTGGATCATGCTTTACCCCAGTACATTGATTTTAACCGTTCAGATCTCAACATTGATGATTTCACAGGGAGAGACCATGTGCTTAGAGCTAGGGGTTCACAACCAGACCTCCGGGCACAATCTAAACATCAACAATGGATCCCGTCTTCTGGGGTTTACGTTGACCCCAGAAACAGCAGAAGATTGCCAGATGGTAGCAGAGGTCACAGTATGCATGGTTTACCTCAAAATGACCCTGACGGTTCAGGAGGATACTTTGTCACTGTTTTCCCCAAACAAGCTCTTCTGAAGAGTAAACACAACACAACCAGTAGGCTTGGGTTTCCAACAGCAAAAATGGACCTTGATGTTCCAGATGAAAACTACCTAAAGGGCTCAACGTACTTTTTCTCCAACCTTGTATAGTCATAGCACTCACATGTCTCTACCTTTGTATGTTTAATATTTTGCTTGATTTATTTATTTATTGTGACCATTTTCCCTGTGTGTGTCCTTTATATTTTTGTACATAAAACTGTTTGCAGTTTGGCCAAAGTGCATTGTAACGGATATTTTTTTTCAGTTGTTTTATAATATCCAAAAACAATTTTTTTTACATTTTGTTTTTTTTTACACAATAGGCTATTTTAAATCTTTTTAAATACAATTTTATTTGTTATTTAGTTGTTTTGATGTTGAAACTCCTGGATAACATTGTGCAATAAATAGTTTTTATTCTACTGTAAAAAGAATCATAAGTTTTAAATCGTTTGTTGCCTGTTATTCTCTGAAATCGAAGGATCGTCGGGTGAAATAGTTAAGCATTTTCAGATTTTAGCTTAAACTGAGTTGTAATTTCTAACATAGAATACATAAATGATGAAGTTATTAAATTGCTTCTTTTTCCCCATTAATAACAGAAAAGTAGTCTCTTTATTAGTACGGCATTACAGTTCTGTCCAAAAGTGTTGGCAATGATGTAAATGTATTATGTAGCTTTTGTACCATTTTCACGTCTCTGATTTACTTTACATGTGTCCACATATACTACAGTATACAGAATAATTAAAAATCATAAATAAAATTTCTTAATTTCCATGACTTCTGCAATTTCTTCTGTCATGCTGGATAACAATTTTTGGTGATACACTGCCGATTTTTCGGAGTTTTCCTACTTACAAAAACTGGAGAGATTTGCTATTTACACCACAGGCACATTTTAACTGTGAAATTAATTTCATTTCCCTTTAGGGCTATTTAATTTTCCTTTTGGATCAATAAAGTATTTTGAATTTGAAACACCAAAACTGAAATAAAAAAATCCAGAAAATTGCCTTGTATGATTTTTAACTAATTAACATTTTATAGCACAAAATAAGTATTTAAATCACAGCGTTTCAATATATTTCACTTTAAAAGAATGCTCACGAAGTTCTATTTGTGCTATGAATAATTCTAAATAGTATAATTTGTGTTTTCCAGCAGAGTTTGTGGTCTAATAACACCCCCCACACATGTAATTTCTTTCTAAATTATTTATCAATAATTTTGTTTGTACATCTACCAATATTTTTATATAAATTTAAATCTTTATTTTGTCTTTTGTATATTCTGAGTTATTGTATTATTTGTAAACAACGTTTATTAAAAAAAAAAAACAACAAAAAAAGCTTTTTGTGAACTGCGCATGTCTGAACTTCCATACACGTCATCAAGATGCGCCTCTACCATAGCTTACGGAAAAGGCTGTCACACGACCTTTCCTCCTGCCTCCCTTTATCATGTTTGTTACTATAACTTGTAGTTTTTAAATGTAACAGGGATAAAAGTTTCTGATCGTAGAATAAGAAGGAAAAAACATGCTTCGTTTCTCTTGTTTGGTTTTCAGCAGAGGAGCGGCTCGAAGGGTGAGTTATTCCCAGCTAGCGGTCTGTCTGTTATTACCGCCATATGTAGTAAAAATGAGAGAAAGAAAACAGTTAACCTGCTGCTAACCATGACAGAAAAGGTTTAGTCCGATTTAATTTTACATGATGGGCAAAAATAATATTATAGTCTTTTTAAGTGAACATCTGGTCTCAATAACAGTTATAAATCAGGGTCAGATAAAGTATCAGCTGATTCATACTAAGGTAAAAGAATATCAGGATAACAAACTTTAGAGTGTGAACAAACTTACAGCATAATAAAAATACTGTACAGTTACTAAAATGGCATGCATTTAACTCTACAGCTGAGTAGGTTAGTTTAAAGAAATATGTATAGGTTGTGCATTGTTAAGCCTGTCGGGATAAATCAATTAATCACATAATAAATGAACACTATCTCCATAATTTCCATTTCCACGATGTATTTTTCTTTTTTCTCTCTTTCTACCAAAAACTGGATGATAAAACTCTTCAGTCTGGTCCTTTGGTCTCAAGTAGCTGCTCTTTATTTCAAAGACAGTTTTGTTTACAGAGACTTTATAATTCATTTTATTAGTTGTTTCTGTTTTGTTTTTTTTTGTGTATATTTTGATATTTAAAATGTCTTCCAGTTTTCGTGTTAAATGTTCATTAGAATTTAAAGATTATTGATTGCGAGTTTTCTTCCATTGTTTTGTCATTACTATTATATTACTTGAAAATTGTTCCAAAATAACAATGACATTTTGCTGTTGTCCAGCAAAATGTCATTTCATGAAAGATCTACTCATCTGCAGCTAAAAGTGTTTGATTCCATTTTAAAACATATTTTTCTTTAAACAGTATTTCAGCATTTTTATTTATTTATTCTCTCCTCAGTTTGCCTCATCTTTCTCCAGTGAGACCGCTCTACCTCCAAACTTACGCCTTCCCTCTAATCTTGTGGATCCTGACAGATTAAGTAAGTCTAACATGGAAGTTAATTAAATGACTTCGATCTAAACAGCTGGTTAACAAATTAACATGTTAATTTTTCTCTCTTCACATGTTTCGTTTATTCCTGCAGAGCGTCCTCCACCTCCAGAAGACTCCTCCCTTCCTCTAATCAGGAAGTGCGATGCGGCACTTCCTGCTCACCTGAGTCCCGTGCGGACGTGGGTGGACACTCTGGACAGTAAGGACAGCGAACCGTTGGGTCTGACTGAACTCCACCCTGATGTCTTTGCAGTGACTCCGAGGTATGTAGAAACCTTTCATCACGCTGAATTAAGATTCTCAGGCCACTGCAGGTTTAAACTGATCTTTGTTCTTCTAATGCAGGCTTGATATTCTACACGCTGTTGAAACCTGGCAGAGAAATTACAAAAGAATTGTAAGTTAAATACTTACATCTTTACCTACATCTTTTTTTCTCACTGTCAGTTATAATTACCAAAATTATTTCTATGTGCTGAATGCTGTATGAGTAATCAGATCATACAGTTTAAAACCAATTTTAAACCAATTTTTCTAATTGGTTTAAAAATTTTAACCAAAAATCTGGGTTTCCTTATCTCAGGAGTAGCTGTGATAATATTACAAGTATACAGTCGTTCAACAATAAAATTTAATTAATACAAGAATAAAGTTTTAACATTACCAGAATGAAGTCATAACATTAGGGCAACGAAGTACTAACTTTGAGAACTTTTACAAAAAAATACTAGAAAATTAAAATAGGGAATGTTGACAATCTTATGAAGTTATACTATTGGTTTTACAGATAAAGAAGCAATAAATCTTTTAACACATCAGCATCAAATCATTGTCAATAGGAGGATTTTGAAACTTTTGGTTACACCACTGATAATGTAATACTTTGTCGTACAACACACAGAAGGGATGATTGAAATAAAATCCACTTTTTGAAAACAAAAAGTGGATTTTAAAAACTAATTTCTATTTTTTGTTTTTTCAGAAAATAATCTACCTAAAAAAAGTTCTTTAGAGTTACTTTGTTTTTCTAAGTTTATTTTCTTGGCTGTGATTGAAACAACTAATAATCTAACTTTATTTTAACATTTCACAGAGTCATGCCAACACAAAGGTGAGGTCAGAGGTGCGAGGCGGAGGCAGGAAGCCATGGAAACAAAAAGGAAGCGGAAGAGCTCGCCATGGAAGCATCCGATCGCCACTGTGGAGAGGAGGTAGCTTCATCTGCTCGTTAAATTAGGTTTTAAATAGATTCCCTCCACTTAAACTAAACTGTTGCACTTATAAAGATGGCTGACTTCTTTGCTGGGCCATAAATTCAAATGCAGCTTCCTTTACTGATGTGATCTAGAAGGATTCGCATTGTTTTTTTCCCTTTAGGCGGAGTTTCTCATGGGCCCAGAGGACCTAACAGTTACTACTACATGTTACCCATGAAAGTACGAGTGCAGGGGCTGAAAGTGGCACTGAGCTCCAAGATGGCTCAGGTAAAAATGATTGAGTTCGGTAACTTATGTTAAAAATATGGAGTTTATTAATGCTAACCAGATCATGAGTGCAATCAGAGGATGGTGGATTGTTCTTCAACAAGTACAAAGGATTCTGTTGGCAATAAATGTAGATTGTATTCAATTTATTCTGCATTAAGTCACTACATTATTTAGTGGTGATTCCTATTAGATTGCAGAGTAATAACTGTTTTTAAAAATCATTTAATCTTTTTTTTTTTTTTGTCGAGCAGCATGCAACACAAAAACAATCGCGGTGTCATTTGTTGTCTCCAGTGGTGAGCACACATTAGCTAATGTGCTAATAGCTTAGCATAATTTGCGTTTAGCCCTTTTCCTCACTTTGAAAATAATAATAAAAATATTCTGGATAAAGTCTGAAGTGCTAATTGGCTTCCCTGTTTCTTAAACTTTAGGTTGAGAAAAGTTCGACAAATTGTTTGAAATTTTTATCGACCGTTAATTCTTGAAGTAGTCATGCTCTTATTTTGAAGAGGGTGAAAACAGTTTGCGTAGTAGTTCCGTTTCCTCTCCCAATAATTTAGTTTCACACAAAATAAATCAAGGAGAATAGTTATTGTATTTCTTTATATTAAAGAACTTGTATATTATGTCAAAATGACATTGTTGCTGAAGAGTCGTGGTTGTCTTAAATTGTAGATATAATCTGAGTCTAGCGATGTAGCATTAGCTTCGGCTAATTTCAGTGTTTATCGCTTTTGGGTTAGTGCAGCTAGTCTTACCCATCATTTGTCTCCACAATAATTTTTTGATAACTCCGACCTCCTGTTTTCTGTAGCAATACCTTTATGTGGTGGACTCCCTGAACATCCCCTCGCCAGACTCTCAGTACCTGCTGGAGCTGATCAGAAGCAGACACTGGGGAGAGTCAGTGCTGCTGGTTGATGTGTGGGTATCTTACCATACTGGGGTACATCAGAGCAAATGAGCTGACATAAATTATCTATTCTAATTTATTTATGGCTGCTTTTAGGTCTCAAGAGTTCCCTGAAAATATCCTCCAGGCTACAGCAAACCTAAAGACAGTTAACCTTATTCCAGCCATCGGTGAGTAAAGTACAAATACCTGCCAAAAAACTCTGAAATTCTGAAAATGTAAAACATTTTTGAGTTTGAAATGTTGAAAATGTTACTTTTCTAACTCCAATGTCCAACGTGCTAGAAAGAACCTCAAATTTTGATCTCATAAAATTTCTAGAAAACTTGCAATTTCTGAAATTCAAGTTAAAATTTATTAGAAAATACCTTTTTAAAAAACAAAATCTGTAATTTTCTTGAAAAAATAATTAAATTTAACACAAATTTCCAAATTTCTTGATTTTTTTTCTAGCAAGTTTTCAGATTTTGAACCTCAATTTTTTGTGTGTAAAGTCAAATATTTGACTTTTCACACTCCAATTTTTTTTCTATGAAATTGGAGATTTAGTTTCAGAAATTGAAAACTTACTAGAAAAAAACCCCATTTTATTCTTAGAAATTTTCTGGGAAAAAAAAAAACCTCGCATTTACTAGAAAACCCAAAATTTTAAAATCTCAAATTATCTAGAAAACGCTTCAGAATTTGAGATTAATTGCAAAATTTCTTGGCTATTCTCGTAAGTTTTCAACTTTTGAAACTGAATCTCAGATTTTACAGTTTAATTGAACTGGATCAAATTTTCCCCGTCAGGTCTGAATGTGCACAGTATGCTGAAACATGAAGCCATCATCCTGACTCTGGACACGGTCAGGTTTCTGGAGGAGAAGCTCCTCTGGCACGACCAGCGTTACACGTTTCTTTACCCGTTCAAACTGCCGTACTCAGACTTCCCTTAGAACTGATCTGTGTCAAATTCACTGACACCAACACTGTTTTATTTGTTTATTCTGTATGTCACAATAAATACTTGTAAAAAGTACAAAAACAGTTTTGAAAATTGTGCAGCTTAAAACAGAGAATTAAACTTTTGTGGGAGGCGACGGTTTGCCAGATCGTTCCTGATCGTCCAGCGGAGCTCGGAGCGTTTCTTCTGCGTCGGCACCGTGTAGGTGTTGGGAACGTAAACCCTTCGGGGCTTCTGCTCAAACACAATAAAGACAGGAGATTAGAGCGCCCTCCTCGCCACACCTGGGCAGGATGCTTTGATCGTTTCTTCCAGAACAAGATGTTCTATTAAGAGCAAGAAGTGGGAGGCGACACAATGTTCATTAGATCTCATGTAACTTAACACATTCCCACGGAAGTTACATCAGCTCTTAGAAATGTAGTTCAGATTGTTTTTTTAAATTATCTTACTGTCTGAAATTAAATCAGATCAAACTTATTTTTTCAGGTTGGTCAGAATTATCAGGATTATTTACATTTGATAAAAGCTACAATAACAAGAAAATATGTCAGATTTAGCTGTTAATGTCTTTAAAGTCAGAGGTTTCGCAATCTCTTTAAATAATGATGTCCAGACTTTGGAGACATGTTTGAGTTAATTAGAGACACACCTGTGGAAGTATTTTAAGGCCACACCTGAAAAACTGGTTTCTGGTTTGACACAATTAGAAAGTCAAAACAAATGAGCCGAGACATCAGAAAGACTTGAGTCTGGTTCACTCTGTGAAGGTGCTGCGTTCATCCGTTCAAGAAATTATGCACAACTATAGACGTGATGGGAATGTCCAATTATCAGGCCTTTCGGAAAGGAGACGGGTTCTGTGTCCAAAGATTGAAGTTTTTGGCCCAAAATCTGCAGATTACCCCCAAAACAAAAGCTAGCTACAACATGAAGATTCTGCTAATGCTGGTCTTCATTGCATCAGTATTCAGTGAAATGTGTCCTGTACCAACATGGGCTGAAATGCTGCTCAGAGACCAAGAAGCCATTTGAAAAATCTTTATTTTTGGAGACACGTGCTGTGGCCAGATGAAACTAGTGGAAATGTTTGGACATAATGACCATTTTTACATTTGGAGGAAAATTGAGGAAGCTTTTAACCATCCAAACTGAAGTATGGAGGTGGCACCATCATTTTCTTACAAATTTCTGACTTTTCAATATCAGAGAATATGGCTTCATTGTAAATTGCTGCCTTTAATCATGGAAAATTGTTGGGGGGTTTTTTGTGCAAATTTATGGCTTTTTGACTAATATCCAAGTTTTCACATAAGTGTAAAATTAAGCTGAATTTATCTTGCCATGATCACATTATTCTTATTTTTTAATCCATAAAGCAGAGTTGTACGTGTCTCTTTGAGGACTGAATGAGGAGGAATGTGACTCAGCTAAAAAGTTTTAACTCCTGGTATTTCTGCCCAGAAGCAAAACTGACTGGTTATTAAGCAGCCAGCAGAGGCTATGCTGCCCTCTTCTGGTAAAGATCTGACAGCGCATTCATAAATCATAAATCCCTGTAAGCAGCTGCTACATCGACTGTTTCACATAAAAAAGCAAAAACAATAAAAATTCAAACAAAAATCTGATTAATATTCAATAAAAATACTTAAAACGTTTCAGTTTAAACGCTTTATGCTCTCCTTAGATTACACTCTGAGTTGAATTTATGATTTATCCTTTCAATTATATTTATTTACTCCAAAGTAAATTAATTTTAGATGTCCTGAAAAGCTCCATAATAAAAACAAAAACCTCAACACAAATATTTTTTTATAAAGTGAAAATAGTTCTGTTTTAAAGTGTGCATTGCTTGGAAATCTGTCAAACATGTTTCCCATCGGTGTGATATTTTAGCTTAACCACTCAAATCACATAAATAATAATAAATTAAACTACAAAAGGATCTGTGTAACTCACCAAAACTGAGGAAAACTATTTTTTTATGCTACAGGTTTCAAGACAAATAATGGTGAATACTCACAGGCAGAGGCTGGTATGACAATTTTTCCTGAAAAACAAATAAAAATATGAAGTAATTTAAACTTACTACCAGGTAGTTCTAAACTTAACACTAATACTAATGCACCAATCCACTTTTTTTTTTTTTACTTCTAATACAATCCAAAACAAAACAAAAAAAACAGTTCTGCATTGAAATAAAATGTTTCTTTTTTTAAAACTAACTAAACTTAGTTGGTGCATTACTGCCACCTAGAGGTTGGTGAAAGAACCAACCAAAGAAACCTGGGATGCACCGATCCACTTCTTTCTCACCGATGTTGACCAATACCGATCCGACACAGAAAAACAGCACTGAATTGAATAAATTCAGTGTACTAAATTACAAATGTATGTAATAACTCTGCACCAGTACAGTAAACTTAAACACAGCAACAGCTTCACAAGCTTGGTCAAACATGTAAAAACAACTTTAATATTTTCACTCATCCAATGTAAAATAAATAAAGAAACTGACAAAAACTGTAAGCTAACTTCATTGGTCAAGCATGTAAAAGTAAAACACAGTAAAAACTAAATGTTACCAAGTATTTCTGGTTTAGTTTCTAGTGGAAATATCTTAGTACACCTGAAATAAGACAAAACTAAATTATAAGTAACTTTTCAATTACATGGCAATTAATTGACAGATTATTTCATTTATGGGAAAAATGTCTTGTTAAAAGTGGAATAATGTTTTCATCAATATTAAGGATTATTGAACAAACTCTTATATCTCGCTGAAAGGTTACTAGTAAGTTTTGTCTTATGTCAAGTGTACTACGATACTTGAACTAGAAAGTAAATTCTACAAAAAGCGTGACGTCTCTCAGAGGATAAATTAGACTGAATAGATCCGTTCAATTTAAAATTTGTTTTTCAAGATCTCAATATCTGAACTGATACAGATGTTAATATCGGATCTCTACTTAACACAAAGAAACATTAAATGTGTAATTTATGTAAATACTTCTACATATAAACTAAATTGTACAAATGTGATATTGGTTCCACTAAAGCAGTTAAACCGAACATTGCTCAATGAGGAGAGTTTGAAACACGGCCGTGTTTCCGTACCTTAATCTCCCAGCGGAGAGCTTTCCTGACGTTGTCTCCGGGCAGCTGGAACGCGTCCCACATCTCCTTGTACTGGAAATACCTGCAGAGGCAAAAGTATCCACAGCAGCTGGCGTCATACTTGAGCAGCAGACTCCAAAAGCAAACAGTCAAGCGAAAACGGATTTTTGAAGATCTTTATACCAATGATGACGCCAATCAAAGACTGCAGTGTACACGACACAATTCAAGTCTGGTTTTATGTATTTATTATCATATTTTAACCTGTCACGTCTTTATAATTTCTGGGAATAATTGCCACAAGGTTTCGGAGTCCATTTATGGGAATTTTCCACCGTTCTCCCAGTAGAGCATTTGTGAGGTCAGACACTGATGTTGGATGAGGAAAAGCATCCGTGACCTAATCAATCCCAAAGTTGTTAAATCAGGTTGAGGTCAGAATCTGTCCAGTTGAAACTAAAGACGCTGAATCTAAAATCTTCCTACGAAGCTGGGAGTGTGAAATTGTCCAAAATGTGTTGATATGTTCAAGAATCTTAACTCTTATCTCCTTTCAGTGGAGTTAAATAGCCAAAACCCAGCTCTATTATCCTCCCCCACTGAATGGGAATTCAACCTTTTCTGCTGAACTTGGTGATTTAAAGGTGCAGTATCGTGTAAAATCAACTCTTTTGAGTGTTACATCATGCTATAATGTTATTCCCTCATCAAAAACTCGCCTGGACTGTTGCCTTGATTCTTTCATGTGTGCTTGAATCTCCACGGCAACCATTAAGCTGTGAAAAACACCTGGGTGGACTTAGCCCCACCTTCAAGGACACAGCTCCTCCTCTGAGTTGCAGTTTTCCAAGCTTCTATCTCAACTCCCCCACTCGGCTCCTTCAAACTAGCCATCGATGTGATGTTTCAGAAAGGGCTTTAGTTCTTCAAGAGACAGTGACGCAATTTGAAGGCAGTAAAATTTATTTTAAGTCATATTTGATATTTATGGCATTTGTATAACGACTAAAGGCACCATAGTTACTTGATTATGCTACAAAATGGCACTATGTGCCTTGAAAACATAATACTGCCCCTTTAGGGCTTTGTACTGGTGCTTGCCCAACAAAACCCATTCCAGGAAAATCTATATCTTGACATCAGAAGCCTGTAATTATTCACTTTGTAGATTCTTCAAACTACATGTGGTTTTAGGAAAACTTAAGAGGCAGTTTTGCTTAATTTTAAACATTTAGCTCTTCATTTGACACAATAGAAATATTCTTTTATTGTTTTCTTAGATTTGACCCAGATGTGGATCAATGTTTGTGCTTTGAGGAGATATTTCTAACTTACCTGGAAACTGGATCATTCTTCTTAATGGCTCTTTGCCACATCACTGGGCGGATGACTGAAACACAAGTCATAAAAAAGTTAACGTATTTCACAACAATGTGTGGACATAGAGAGATATAAAACAATAAAGCTTAGCTATGATCAGTTCCTTCACTGCTGGTTACATACAGGATTTTGGTTTGGGCCGTTCTTCCCGATCACTTTGAGTCTGAAGGTAAAAATATTTTAAAAAATCAGACATTTTAACATTTAGAACTGCAGAACATAACTTTTGTAAAAGTATGTTTTTTCCATATTTATTAAAACGTCACCATGTTGTGACAGTTTAGTATGAGACAAGAGAATTTGTGAAAAAAATAAATAAAATACTCAACCTCCTCCAAATCCTACTATTGATCTGCAGAAATGCTACTGGTCAAAAATAACAACCAAGCACAGCCAGGAGGCGGGTCTTTGTGCTGTCAATCATCCTCTTGTAGGCTGCTCAATGGAGTGGAAAAATAACTTATTACTGTTACATAAGAATCAGCCATCATCGGTGGCTGTGCTGACTAGCATTAGCATTCATGGGAACCAGCTGTAGAGAGTGATTGACAGCGCCAAGACCCTTCTTCTGGCTCTGATTGGTTCTTTCTGACTAAGCTGTGTATTTCTGTAGTTAGTACTGGGAGCACTGGGATAAGAAGAGGAGCTTGATTTGTTTTCACAGATCATCCGTCTTATATTACACTGCCACCACAGTGATAAATACGCAAAAAAACATTTTTTTAGTAAAAGATACATACTGCAGCTTTAATAAATGTAACTATGAAAACTGCTTCACCCACCACGACGTTAATATACGATTTTAAGGCAGTGAAGTCGACAGCGTCGCTCTCTGAATCCTGGGAGTCGTTCTCATCTGCGTCGTAATCTTTCCGATCTGAGGTTAGATCAAGCTCAGCCATTCGCTCTTCTAAGCAGCTCGAAGCATCTGATAGACAATGAACAAAATTACGCTTTGCTCTCAAATAGTAAAGCTCTGGTTTTGAAAGCATGAGCAGGACGCTGTGTTTGTATAGAGAAGAAAAAACGAAAAAGGATGACTGCAGTTTACAGATAATGTTTCGGTTTTTTAAACATACAAACGTCTTTTCATATGACTACCAGGTCAACGCTAGCCTGGCCATTGCCTTCTTATGCGATTCTCATTTCCCTTCATTGCTGTGTCTGGGATTTCTCCCATTGACTTGGATTCTTCCAGCAGAATGTCAACCTGGCCAATCAACAAACAGAAAAATAAATTTTGAACGATGATGTCAATTTTCTGTGCTGTTTTAGAATTGTAGTTAGCTTGTAGTTTTAGCAATGGTGGTGGAGGAAGCGAACGAAGCCGTTCAGTCTGTGTTAGCTATGCTTCTAAATATTGAATTAACATGAACAGCCATTTTGTTTGGCTCTGCATTTTCCTCTTTGCAGTGGAGGACGGTTGTTCAACAACTTCCAGTTAGCTTCATAGCAGCAAATTGGCGCGTTACAGTGTCACAGTCAACTTTAGCAATTGGGTAAATTTAAGAGTTTGTCAAAGTCCACACCTGCAGGAAGCAACCGTTTCTCAACAGTTGAGAACTCAAACCCTCAGGAAGAAGCAAAGCATAAAAAAGGGGGTGTCCAAAGTGCGGCCCAGGGGCCGTTTGTGGCCCTCTGGGGGATTTTGGGCAGTCCCCTGACCTCTTAGCGTAATTGGTTAAGGCAGACAGACACCTTTTAAATAACTAACAGATTCTCATTTATTAAAGTATTTGCATTCATTGTAATTTAGGAGCAACTGCAGTCACAATTATTGATTGCTTTTTCTCAAAAGCTAGTCTTGCAAAGAGAGAGAGAGAGAGAGAGAGAAAAAAAGTCAACCCCAAAAATGTAGAAACTATTGGCCTCTTTTACTAATGCAATCTTGCAAGACTGGCACCAGCAGCCCTCATGATCCTGATGGACAAGAGTGTAAAAAATGAATGGATGGTTGGATGAGTTAAAATAAGCTTTTATATCTTGCTGAAAAGTAACTTATTAGTTTTATCCTATTTCAAATGATAAGGGATTTTTGCACTAGCAACTAAACCAAAAATACTTTGTAAGATTTTGTGGTTTTGTAGAGTAAATGTTTGTAGCAAAAAGTTTGGACAACATTTGTGCAGGTTTTTACCAGGTAAGATAAAATCCTTTATGGAGTTGAAGAACCTGACACCTTTGTTTCTTGAAGATTCGTCTTTAACATCGATAGCTGAAACGCATTCTGCATTTTCCTTCAGATTGTGCAGCAGTTTCTCCTGTTTTTCTTCTTCGTCTCCATCTATCCCATCTTCTAAACCCTTCCTGTGAAACAAGAGTGTATCGTCTGCACAAATGTGAAGATGCTGTTCCTCTGGTTCTACAAGTAGTTTCACGTCAACTACGCCATTGGACACAAACTCCACAAGCTCCCTTATATCCAGTCCATGCGTCGGTTCATTATCAAACTCAGTGAAGCTACTGAGCAGCCGTGAGACTTCTTTATCGTCTCTGAACTCAGAAAGATCTTCTTGGCTGTTTTGAGTAAAGCTGTTCATAGAATGATCGTCCCTCTGGTCTGCTTGGTTCTGCTCCTCTGCTCTGTATGTGCCATATCCAGAGGTCATTGGGCTTTCTGCTGCACATTCAGTAGTTTTCCCATCATCACTTTCCTCTTCCAGAGTCCCCTCATTAAACAACTGCGGGGTTTTTAACTGCGGATGTTCCTCCCCTGAACTCTCTGGAGGCGAGTCCTCTGGATCGTTGACGGGTCTCGTAATTTCCACGTCCTCCTCCTTGTCTTCCGCCTCTCCGTCCGACCAGAAAGAGGAGTAAAGGGAATCCTTCTCATCATCGCTCTCTCTGTCCCACCGATCATTATACATTTTGTACATGGCGGCAGCACGCTTGGCTGAGGTGTGTGGGGTGAAGGATCAACAGGAGGTTGGAGGAAGGAGCTAAGAGGATTAGCTGAAATCCAGAGACCTTACACGCCTCTTCTCCCAGCTGAAACAGCCCCAGCTGCTGGAGACTATTGGGCAGTATCTCTTGATTTGTTTTTATTGATTAGTTAACCGATATTTACTCTATGTCACCCATTACAGTTAGTTTTAAGGAGCTTGATTTACAGTTAAAGGGGACCTGTTGTGCAAAACTCACTTTTGGGTCAATTGCTTTTAAAAACAGCCAAAGCGCTTCCTGCCAATGAGGTAATGTTTTTTGGTGCCTGGAAAATGATCCGTTTAAAAAACTCTTCTGAATGTAACGTCACAAATCAGCAAGCACTCCCCCTCACCTAGCAACCCCAGTGAAGTTTAGCCTGTTGCCTAGCAACCCAAGCTTGGCTCCAGCACTTTTGGTCAGCTTGTTTTACCGCAGTATGTGCTGTACAATGGCTTCTGGAAAAGACAAGTGGTTTGTTGTTGACTTACAATCCACCAACCACTTGCTGCATCCTTGTTGGTTGTGCAGGAGGCTCTACTTCTGCTTCTCAAAGATTCAGTTGTATAATTGGGCATATGTTTGCATCCATTTTCACATGTGAGTGTGAATGTTGATATTGGGGGACATGGCCAGCAGCAGGTTATTTGTATTTAAAGGACAAGATGCCATAACGCAGCAATGAAATTTGGATCTACAGTGTATTGAGACAAAGGAGCGCAATACAGAATAAAAAAATAAAAACTGTATATTTTTTAATATAAATAAAACCCATTCCAGGAAATTTTGAAGTGCTTTGTGATTGATAAAAGTAAATTCACGGAAAACACATCAAAGTTTGTGGTTGAAGGTGGATGAATACTGTTATAAAGCACTGGGTATATAAATTGTTCTACATTACCTGAGTCATATGTGTAAATCGATTCAGAACAGATGAAAGACTTTCCTTTTCGTTTTCTGAAAACAAAAAGTTTAAAAAAACAATTACATCAGAAATCACATGGTCAGTGTTTCTGTAAAACCTCTGCAAACACCTAAGTGGTATAAATTATATTGATTATAATTTACATTTTACTAAAAATGTAAATTTCAGAGTTTCCCCCAGTGCATTATAAGCCTGGCGGGCCGCTCGGCTTAACTTGCGCCCCCACCAGGCTGACGTTTTCTGTTCTGTCAGAGAGCATTTCCTCAAAGCTCCAATATGTTGTGATTTCCACACCTAAAAAAAGCAAATAAGTTGAAAAGTTTGAACTTTTTTCAGCTTAAACCCACCTTAAAACCTTTCTCTTTATTAATCGCCTCTGCTGGTGGTCTGAACAGGAAGTGTAGCTGTCAGACAGCAGAGAGTCCAGGGTGTCTTCGGTATCTGGCTCCTCCTGCAGCCTGTTAGGTGCACCAGCTGAGAAATGCAGCCTCGGTCCCACAGACAATGCAGCGTACGAGTCGCCACAGCTACGTAACCGTCCATTGTGTTCGCTCTTCTGTGTGTTAGACAGCTGTGTATTTACAAAATTGAACAAGTCAACCAAATAACGTTATCTAGAGGTTTTTCTTGTCAGGAAAAAGCAATTAAAATCTATACATTTAGAGTTTTTCTTGAGATCTTATTTGTAAAAATTATAATAACATGGATTAAAACATTCTTGAGAGAGACTGGAGGATTATTTTAAGCCTAGGGGTGCACTTATTGTTTTCTGGCAGATCAGCAATTGCCGATCTTTAAAAAACTTGACGTGCCGATTCCGATTTTGACCGATACCAATTTTCCTTTTGTCTGAAATGTTGCTCAATATTGCGAGAAAGTTGCTGAGTTGGTAGCAGTGGGATGACAATTGCTAACTGCAAACGTGCAGACAAGACCTGGTGGGCCAATTAGTCAAACCTCCCTTACAGGATAGCAGAAGAGGACAGAGGCTGATTTTTAGACCTTTCCTGAGGTAGATAAGATCGGGGATAAGATTGGGTTCACATAAACGCATTAGCCGATTACCGATCTCCTAAAATTAAGCAAATTCATAATATTTACCGTTGAGTCACGGCCCGTTTTTTCATGTAGAAAAAATCCATCCCCTGAATTGTTACTGTATGACAGGGTGACTGTGGGGAAGTAAAGCAAAAATTCAGGAAAACTCCGTTACCATCATCATGATTAGCTGGGATTAAATAACTGTGGCTCTCACCTTTTTCTTTAGTATAAGCAGGAAGACTTGACAGGGATGCTGCTGTCTGAGTATGTGTGCTTACAGTTGTGGGGGAAGTCAGGTTTTTCCACTGCCCATGGCGTATCAGTTCATCAAGATCTGACAGGATGCATACAAGAAAAATTACAGATTTGTTTTCTTGTTCAGCACATAAATATCGACAACTTCAAAATCTGCTAAGAACAGACATATGGCTCATGAGGATGACCTTGCTTAAACTCCAGCAGCCTGTGTTTTGGTATGGTCTTATAACCAAGAATAGCCAGTTGCTGTTGAATTTCTTCTTCTGAGAAGTCCAGGTTGTCCATAATGTTGTCAATTTTATGTTCTTGGGAGAGAAGGTAAACAACAAAAGCCTAATATTAAAGTGTGTTAATTATTTGTACATATGCACCAGAAATTGTCTATAACTTTATATTTTGTCTGTCTAAAGGTATCATTTTAAAATATTAAGTCAGATGTTTCAAATCACTTAATCAGTGCTTAAGCAGGATTTTTACAAAATACTCTTTATTCTTGAGTAATTGCTTACATGGCTACAATATACTTGTGTAAAATTATGTTGAAGTAGTTTTACTCTTGAGCACAATTTCCTTTGAAGCTCAAGCCATATTTATTGGGTTTATACAGCCCATTTTTTAGCCATGTCAGAGTTAAACAAAGTGCTAAGAAACACACACAGAAGTTTGCTACCGTTAGCTTAGCACAAGTTAAGGTGACGTACAAGCAACCACGCCCTAATGGACACTTGTAAACACCTCATGCCTAAAAGTCATACACACTTTAGCGTTATTGCTTATTATCAATATTTTAAAGAATATATGTTTAAAAAACTATCAAAAATAGTATTAAATATATGGTTAAACTATAAATGTGTAGTCTGCAATCAAGAAGTATTTCTGTAACAAATATTAAATGTCAGACTGAGCCAGAAGACTAGTAATTTATCTTTTATGACATTTTTGTTTTGATTCAGCATTTTAAGTTATTGGTAGGCGATACGTAGATTTACTATAACATAGTCTGCTGCCATTGTGTTGTTGAAAATCAAAAATTGGACCTACCTCTGCGAAAATTAGTTTTAAAAATTCGACACCAGGAAAAAGTAAGACAGCGGTTAACTGAAAAATAAAGCAACCTTCGGCATAATGATCGCTTGTGTGTAAAAAAAAAAAAAAAAGAAGAAAAAAAGCTCTTTAACAAGGTTGCTGCCTGAAAACTCAGCAACATTAGCTAATAAACGGTGCCGTTTAAAAGCGTACACACACAAGCACCAAGACAACAGCCGTTAACAAGCTTTGAAAATGACGCCATCTTCTTCTTCCTTGTCCTCTCTCAGGCTTTTCGGTAACTACCGCCACCCACTGGTCAAGAGCCTGTAAGATCACGCCAGATTTTACTTGTTCGGGCATACTGTTGAGATACTTAGAGCGCACTGATTGCCTAAAATTTTCTTGTGACAAACACTTTAATTTCCCAACTGATAAAAGCACGTTTGATGAGCTCATTGGGCGACTAGATCTGTTTTTCTCCATTCGGGAAGCCTCGACAGACCTCGTTCTCTGCCGCTCCCTCCTCCAAAGCTCAAAGGTTCACTTAGGGACCGTCAACAAATTCCTGAACTAAACATACTGAGAAGCAAAAGTAAATAGATGTTCTGCCTTCTGACCATCTGACACAAATACGCTAATTCATTCTATTTAATGTAAAGTAATTTGAAATATTTGAAATAATTTTCATATCATTTTTTTTTCCATTTTAGGTCTAATCTATATTTTATAGGTAATTTTATATTTTAAAAAATATGTTTTTTCTTCAATAGCAAACAAGTCACGTGACCTATTGATTCAAAATCAATGTGAAATTACTCTGCTATTTTTTTTATTCCATTTTAGGTCTTTTTAAAAATATATTTTACAGGTAATTTTATATGTACCATTTTTGGAGTTCAATATATTTTATCTGTTTAAGTTTATGATTTTTCTCCAATAACTTGAGGGTCATGTGATCTATTTACTCAAAATCAGTGTTAATTTGTTCTACTAGACTGGAAAGACAAAAGAAAAAAACTAATCAATTATTATTGATATAGATTGATACAAAACACTTATTTTGTGATATGTAAGTCACAAAAATATTTGGTTTTTAACTGCTGTTTTAAAGTGAGCTATTTCTTCTCGTTGCCGTTCCATAAGATGAAGATCGACAAATTATTGACCAATTACATTTTCATAAAGCTAACAGATTTATAATCTGCTGAATTGAACAAAATTGATCTGTTTGCCTTGTAAGAAAACTTGGTAAAAATAAATACATTCTGAATCACAACATGAAAAGTGAAATTAACTAAATTGATAGAAATTTAGAAAAATGAATAAGTGAAAAAACAAAAATGTAATCAAACTTGACTTGTTTTGACTTGCATTTCATTTCAAAACAGCCTCCTTGTGAGTCCAGAGGTTGATGGAATCAACTAACTCACTCACTCTTTGGTTACCTAGCAACTCACTCACTATCTGGTTACCTAGCAACAACCTACTGAGTAACTAGCACAGCAGCAGTTTCAAGTTTCTAACTGCTTAAAAATAGAAAAAACAATGCTGCGGAGTGAAAAATGTGGATAAAACAGAAAAGGACACCGCACCAGTTTGGCAGTATTCCAGATATTTAAAACGAAAAGCTATTTATCCCTGTTATCGTTCCATAAGTTGAAGATCAAATTACGTATGACAATTTAGTTTTACTAAAGCTAACAAATTAGCGTTAGTGATCTTTTAATCTATTACAGTAATAAAATTGAGCTGTTTGCTTTGTAAGGAAGTTTGATAGATTGTTTTTTTCTGAATCACAACATGGAAAGTGAAGAGAATTAAAATGCAAGAATTTTTCAAAGATGAATATATGAAGAAGAATAAAGGTTGAATCAAACTAGACTAATTTTTCCTTCTTTATTTAGTTTCAAAATGGCCCCCTTGTGAGTCCAGAGATGTACACGCTCCTCCTCCAGCCTGCTGAGCCTCACCTTCTCAGGAACAGTCAGGACTTTCTCACTTCCTCCCTTCTAGCAGGCGGTGGGCTTTCAGTCAGGGGGGCCACCGGTAGATGGACTGACCAAAAGCCTCGTCTAATCTGGTAAAAAGGAGATTTTGTAGTATCTTCCTGGCTCTTTGGGAAGACCATGGCTGTCTTCAGGACCCATCAGGAGCCTCTGCTGGTGGTTTTACTGCAGATTGTGTTGATTTGCTCGGCTCAGGTGAGAGGCGTTTTTCATCACTGCTGCATGAAAATGGATAATGAACTTTTTGTGATTTCTCTAAGCAGGATGTTTTTTTTAATTTTATTTACCAAGTCACTATATTTTGGTATTTAACTCACCTTTAGCTGCTTACTGAGTCTACTTTCTTGGAGGCTTTTTGTAATGTGATCCCTTTAAAAATCAACTTTAACTAATTTAAATACATTTGAGGCTATAAGTCATGGACTTAAAGTTTTATCACAACATTTTGTGTTGATATTGTGAAGATATTATGATGTTCTTTTAGATAACGTTTTGGTTCTGACTGCATGCCACAGCAATTTTAAACCCCAAAACACAAATGCTGCTCTTGAAAAACATTCCCATTTGTAATACATTTCTTTAGGTCCCCAGTTACATAAACTAGTGTGATTTATGTTACTGAATTGCACACATATTTTCAAATTTATTGATATTTATGGATATTTTCATAGAAAAAACTGTGGAGAAAATATTAAATATAATATTCCCATCAATGTGGACAGTTTTGAGAGGGTTTAAACATCATTTATGGACTTTTTTGTGTCAAAAATAAATCAAAATTCTTTTTATGATAAGATATTTATCATGATAAAAGATAAATGATACGATAATAGGCAATACTTCAGAACAGTTTGTATTGAAAATCATCACTTCAATGGAACAGAATCTCTAGTTAAAATAAATTAAACTTATTGAGGATGTTAACATTTTAGTACTGACATTTGTTATTTAAACAACTGAGATGTTTTTTTAGCATTTTGAGATATTTAAATCAAAGAATGACTTAAAACGCCTCTTTAACTCTACACCTCTATTTAAACTTTGTTTTTGTAGTTGTTTGGTTTTTATCTTGTTCTGCTGCTGTCTAATCCAGGAAATTATTATTATTATTATTATTATTTTTTTTTTTTTTAGAAATCTGACTGAAATAAAAATTTGATGAAAACAAAAATAAAAATCATGCGGCAGTTTAATGGGACTAAAATGAAATCCGGGACGGGTTTTATGACCTTTCCTCTCAGATCAGTGGCACAATAAGTCTTTGTATGATCGCCCTGCGCAGTACAGCAGCACCGCATGATGTTTAAGGGGGAAAAATGAAAATCTGTTTTCTGTGTTTGTTTAAAAGAGGAGCCTGGTTGGTCCCAGAGGGCCCCCCGGACCGCCAGGCATCGCTGGAGTACCTGGAGTCGACGGAATCGATGTGAGTTTATTTTATCCCTCAGTGAAGCCAAACAGCAGCTGCTTCAGTTTCACAGCTCTTCTTACTATACATTAAAACAACTTTCACTCATATAAAAATGCTTCCTCCTTCTTCTTCTTCTTCTTCTAATAAAAGCAGCTCAAAGATACTCTAGTAAAATCAACTAATACACTGAAAAACAGAGGATGAAACTCCAACTTAAATTTGTTACACATAATTTAATTAAGTTTGTCAAACTTAATTTATTTATGTTTATTTAACATGACAGCTTTATAAACTTACTTGGATAAACTTAATTTGATACAAATTAACAGAATTTTATGAAGTTGCACCATCTGTTTTTCTTTTTCAGTGTTTAGTTATAATGTTACCTAAGAAAAATAATAAAAGTAGATGAGGCAAAATATTCTAGTAAAATAAAATAATATGGCTATAATTTGACTGAAAAATAGATTCTTCCATCATGTCATTTGGATTTTTGTGACAATTATTTAAGGTTTTGCCTATAAATAGGAGACAATGAAAAGAAGGAAACGAATATAAATAATTTGTTTGGAGCTTTGTTTCCTAATGAAGCTCATTTTCAGTTGTTTGACTTCAATTTTGCTCTGATTGAGAAGAAAATCTTTCGTTTTTCATGACTTTTATCTAAAATATGGTTTAAAAACAGCATCAATCAGCTGCTGGTGATCAGGAAATCTTAATTTATTATTCCAGATATACTTGATTTATTTAGTTTTGGGTTTTTCTGTATTATTCGAATAGTTTTTTTTCATCTAAACATAACAAATGTCTCACAAATATCCATTCGAGATGTTAAGGGGACCGCATATAAAACCATAAACAATATGTTGAGTGGCCAATTTATAAACCAAACAAACCTCCATATGTATAATTATTGTTTTTTGTGTTAATTTTAACATTTTTTCTGCATGTTCAGGGTGAGAGAGGGGAAGACTCCACCGTAACTGGCCCAGTAGTGAGTGATTTTCTAATTTCTGCATGTAGAGTTTCATAATGAAAACAACATTTTGGGATTTATTTATTAAAATGCATCATAATGAGTTGAACATTCCTGCTTCCAGGGTGTTCCTGGAGATAATGGCAAAGATGGGTCTTCTGGAACTCCAGGGCTTCCAGGAGCAGATGTAAGTAAAAAAGCAAAAACACGTAATTAGGAATGTGTGTATTTATTAAATTTGATCTAAAAGGATATATTTGACATCTTGAAATCTGAAGTCGGAGAACTGGAGTTATGTGTCTGCTGGTGTCTGAACAGTTTGGATTTTCCTCCTGTGGGCAGAAAAGTTGAGAGAGGAAAAATGTCCCCGTGAATAAATCAGTGGGGCTATTTAGGGTTGGGTCTCACGTGGCTTCCTGACAGAAACAGGGGTCTTTTTGTCTGCACCTGAAAGGAGTTTTGGGGGGAAAGGCTGCTCAGAAATGGCTGACAGGAAAGACATGTGGAGTGGTAACAGGGGGTTTTCTGTCTGTGATATTACACTATGAAGGTTAACTAGAGATCTAGGACTATACAGTTTATTTTTGCCAACTGTTAGGATGGAGATAAGCGATTTGGTCACCTTTAGACGGGTAATTGTTATTTTATCACTCATGCATGGATAACAGACGTTCAGTGGAAGGCAAACGCTGCAAAAACACAAAATCTTGCATTTAGTATTTTTGTCTAGATTCTAGTGAAAATACCTTAGTCCACTTGAAATAAAACCAAATTAACTTACAGCTAACTTTTCAACAAGACATATGAAAAGTTGTTTTAAGTAAATAATTCCTTAACGTTTGTGAAAACTTACAAGTTCCACTGGCAGATTGTTTCACTAGACCCGGGGAAAAGTCTTGTTATAAGTGAAAGAACTTTTTAAAAATCAATATTCAAGAACTATTTACTTAAAACAAGCTCCTACATTCTGCTGAAAAGTTACTTAGTTTTGTCTTATTTCAAGTGTGCTAAGATATTTGCACTAGAAACTAGACCAAAAATACTTTATAAGATTTTGTGTTTTTGCAGTGAAGGGTAAAAAAAGACACCAGATTTCCCCCAAAACATAATTCAAAGGAAGAATGAAAACAATGTTTAACTGAAGAATGAGGTAATTTGATACATATATTTTATGTATATAAATATAAGTTTTCGTAGTTTCGTAGATTTATTTTAGTTAAATTTAGTAAATGCTGTTTGGTAAACTGTATGATTTGGGTCAGACATTTTACTGAACTGTTGGCCCACTCTGCCTGACAGAACTGTTATAATCTGCTTTAATCAGTATTTCCACATCATCCACTTTTGTCCCCACAGCATGATACTGCCACCCATTCTCATACTTCTCAGTTGTAATGGTTGTGATTCAAATATAATGACGTGTATCACAGCCATACAATTTATTTTTATCTTCATCAGACCACATAACACGTTTCAATGTCTCTGACCCTGAGTGCATTTGTGGTGTGATCTGGCTAATCGTGGTGCATTTGGAGTAATTGTTTATCTCTTTCACCAGCTCCAGAAAGCATCTTAATTTATTCACAGGTTTATTTAAACCCTTATATAACAATATGAGTGGATGTGTCACTGTCAAGCATCTGGAAATATGCATTAGACCTTCAGTTGGAGCTAGTTAGCGCTAGCTAGCTAGGCAGACAGGTGTTTAATGAAATGTGTGTCGTCTGCAGGGACCGGTGGGACCCCCGGGAGATCCAGGCCCTTTGGGCTCAAAAGGCTCAAAAGTAAGTTTGACATATTTACAGCATCAATAAGAACTTTTCAGAGCATTTTCAGCAGCTGTGTCTGTAAAAATGGGACGTTTCCACCCTGATTTCTAGTAACGGTTCTGAAAATGACAGAAAAAGAAAAGACAAAGTTTCTGTTCCTTTTTGATTTTAGGGGGAACCTGGAGCTCGGGGACCTGCTGGAGAACCTGTAAGTAAACATTTTCAGCATTTATGTTTTATATCCACACTCTCTATCATAAAGAGATAATCTCCTAGATTATGATAACATATTAGAATATTATCTCCTAATTGTTCCACCTAACCTTGCAGTAAACTGGAGCGTTGCTGCAGAGATTATTACTGCATCAGTTTGCCTTTGTCTGATTGTATCTGCTGGGTTATTCCAGATTAAATAATCCTAATCTCTGATTTGTCATCCACAGGGAGTAGGACTTGATGGGATTGATGTGAGTAAAGAAGTTACAGACACGTTTCATGGTTATGCTTTGTTATTGTCAAACAAAGCTCTTTGTTCGATGAAAATAGAAAAAAATAAAAAAATAATTAAATTCATAGCTTAAACGAAAACTTATTTTATTTTGTCTATCAAACAAAACTTTATTCTGTGAATAATACAAAAATATCCTCAAGAAAGTAAAACCAGATTGAACTTTTTCAGTTTTTGTCTGACTTTGGAAATTGCAATTTATTATTGTTTTTATGAAGCAAACATCAAAAATCTGATGTTTGGTGCCATTTTTGCAGCACACATTTCAGTTTCTGCTGGTTCTGCTGGTTCTGTTACAGGGTATTCCTGGCACGGATGGGCTACCAGGTGAACTGGGAAAAGTAGGACCACCTGTGAGTAAACAACACCTAGTAGATACTTAAAGTGCTCAACTGAAATGTTTTTTTTGTTTTTTTTTTCTTATTTCCTTTTTTTAAGGAAATAAGAAGATGACTGATGAAAACTTCTTTTTGTGTTTCAGGGAGCTAAAGGGAGAAGAGGTGCCGTTGGTCTGTCTGGTCCTGTTGGTCCTCGGGTAAACATCCGTCTGGTTCACTTTATAGAGACGTTGCTTGCTATCGTTTACATTTGGAAACAAAATGAAACCAGGACACGTATGTATTATTAGTTTAGTGCAGTGCACAACAGAAAAGGGGACAAAATAACGCTCAAAAACAGTTGAAGAATAACTGAAAACCACTTATATTCTTCTGTTTTCTCACTCTCGGCTATGCTACGCACAGACTGGTTACCTTAGCAACCGACAGACAACAGCTCCACTAGTGTTTCAGGATTCAACACCAAAAAAACGCAAACATTCCCCACACAAAGAAAGAAACTTTCAGTCCGTTACAGTTTATATATTTAAATTTTTTTCAGACTTACTGTTTATTTTGAGATTGTCAGTAAGTGATAATTGCTAAGTGTTAATTCCGCTGCTATTAGCTAATCTAACACTGCAGTGATTGATTAGCTAATTTAAACACCCAGTCTATTGTGTGGGTTGCTTTTTTTTTTTAACTAAACCAAAACACACTGAATTCTGTAGCACATCTAGTGTCAAAGTCAAGCTAGCATAACTGATTAACTTACCTATTTTCCTTTTTCTCACTATTTATTTTTATTAAAAACTTTTTCTTGACCTGTGAAATGTGACTCCATGCGTAAATGGAAAGTGTAGAGCACTTAAAGGCCTCGTTTCAAAAAAAGAAAGAAAACAAAGTATTTATTCCTTCGGACATTTGTTTTTATCTCTTTAACAATATACTATTTGACAATATTTCAAAGCTAATTTTTGTAGAAAATGAATCTGTAAATCATTGTTAATCCAAAATGTTAGCACCATCCTCCACAGTTTCTTTATTAAATGAAAGGTACGTATTTTCTAAAACTTTTTGGGGCTTATTGTCCTTGTTATGTCTTCATGTTTTATAACAAAAGTCCAAATTCAATTTAAAAATACTTTATTAATTGTAGCAAAATGTAATCAAACATTGATTAAAGAAAAAAACAACAACTTTGTCTTATACCTGAGTTAATAAATGTTTAAGACGATTTTATTGTTCGTAAAAAATATAATTTAATTGCGAATTTTCTCCATTTTAAAATTCTGGGGCCAAACAAAACCATCCAAAGGGCCGCTAATGGCCCTCAGACCACAATTTGGACATCCCTGACCAACTTAATTGTCCTCCTGGGTTACAAACCAGAAGTAACCTAGACATTTTAAAATGTTTGAGTAATATTTTTTTTATAGAAATGAAGTTAAATGTTGGACTTTCCAAAACCGAATAACTAAAGAACGCTGCACATCCCACATCCCAGATGTTTGAAGCAGAATATTCTCCCACAACCATAATCTAATCTCATTTTTTGCATTTTTCAGGGACCTCCAGCTGTTTATGAGGGTAAGGAGCTGGTAAGTGGATTTGTTTCATGTCCATTTAGAGGTAAAATAACATCATAACGTGATTAATCTAACAAAGGGACAGGAGGATACGAGACCTTTATCATCAACTTACGCAGGAAAACTGTGGATCTTTCAAAGTGATTGGTAAAAAAATAATTCTGATTATTTAGTGTTAAAATAACTCACACCCTGCTGAGGATCGAAGTGACGATCAGGGTCATGACCTCAACACAAACATTTTTGCAGATTCAGTTAAAAAAGCGGCGCAGTTCCAACACAACCAGCAAAAACAGCCAATATTTTGCATTTATTCATTTTCATATCCGTTTTTTAAAAAATCTATTGAATTTCTGAAATGCCAGCTGTTTCTTTGTCATATTTTGGTATTTAGGTTCATTTTGAATTCTAATTCGGTAACGGCTTATTTGAAGGGATGTGCATACAAAAACACAAAATCTTACCAAGTAATTTTGTCTAGTTTCCAGTGCAATTACCTTAGTACACTTAAAATAAGACAAACTAACTTACAAGCAACTTTTCAGTAAGTTATAAGAGCTTGTTTTATGTCAATAATTCCTTAATATTGATGAAAAAGTTCCACTGGCAGATTATTTCACTTATAACAAGACATTTTTTCCATGTCATAGGAGAAATAATCTGCCAGTGGAACTACTAATTTTTTATCATAATTGAGGAATTATTTACTTAAAACTAGCTCCTATATCTTTTGGAAAAGTTACCTGTAAATTAGTTTTGTCTTATTTGAAACGTACTGAAGAGACTGGACCAAAAATACTTGGTAAGATTTTGAGTTTTTGCCCTGTTTAAAGCAAAATTGCATTAAAAGTTGCATTAACTTTGTTTTAAAAGTGTTACTATTTACAGAATGACACTTTATAAATGCCATAAACATCGATGGAGACTCATTCATGTTCATGACTTATTATTGCAGTTTTATGCAAACCCCTTCAAGTAAAGTGTTACCTCAAATTCTGTATTAGTTGTTTTTTTTCTCTCTTTTGCATTTCCTTTTTGTTTATTAGTTTTTTCTTCAGTGTTTTCTGTTTCACCTGTGCATGGAAAGGTTCAAAATGACCGAAAGAAATAATTAAATGTTGTATTTTTCAGTGTCCCAGTGCCTGTCCAGCAGGACTGAATGGATATTCTGGCCTCCCGGGGATGAAAGTGAGTTCGCTTTTAAAGATCGGCTACAGATCAGATGCAGTTTTCATTTTTGAGTTGATTTTATGTTGAACTTTTACTCCTTAGGGCCACAAAGGGGCGAAGGGCGAATCAGGTGAGCCCGGAAGACAAGGACACAAGGTGATGTCATACCAAAGATTATAGCAGATAAAAAAAACCCCCGAAATAACTCTATAAAATTAAAACATTTCTATAACTGCAATAATTAACAGGGAGAGGAGGGCGATCAAGGACAGCCTGGTGAAGTTGGAGCTCAAGGACTGCCAGTAAAATATTTCATTTTTGTCTCCAAAATGGCCCTTCATGTCTAAACGGATAATGTTTATTCTCAGAGAAATGATTTTAACCCAGCATACTAACTCCTCTCTATCTGCCGAGTAATTTTAGGGCCCGGGTGGAGCAAGAGGCCTTCCAGGAATAACAGGCCCCAAAGGAGACCGGGTAAGAAAAAATGGGGTTTGAATCAGTAGAAAATGTGATCTACACTTCTCTCATCATGGCTAAAAACCTTAAGAGGTTTTTAAATTACTGTCAATTTGTTGTTTCAATCCAGTCAATAATAAAGTGTTTACAAAAATTTTACAAATCTCTGTTAAAATATTGTTTTCTGTTATGTAAAAAGAAATAAGGGTATTTTTTTGCAGCCACAACATGACTTTTATTTTCAGTCAAATCTATGTGAAAAAAAAAAAAAAAAAGCTGCAATAATGTGGCGACACAAGTCTGCACATCTTTAAACTAAAATGTTGTTGAACAACCTTTGATTGAGTTTTAGTTTTTGGCTTTAGTTGGTTGGAGTCGATCAGCCTGCTTCACACTTTGATCTGGCTAAATTTATTTTCTGTTAGAGAAAGAAATCATTAAATTTTTGCCTTTTACAAAAGTTGAGTTGTTCTTTTATAAATTTGGATGCTTACTTGATGCTGAAAAATTAAATAACTTTTCATTTTGTGGTGTAAAACAGGGTAATGTCTGAAACTGTTTGATTTTTTCAGCCAAAAAGTCCCAGTTCCAACTTAAGGAAACTAACCCCAAAGTATGACACTGCCACTACCGTATTTCTCTGTGGATAGGCTGTCCTCCTGGTCATGTACAGGGACATTTTTTAAATTGATTGGTAGTTTGGTTTTAGACCAGAACACAATCTCCTCTATTATTTACTATTTTCTTTTTGAAAATTAACTTTAGTCTTGGAGCCATTTCCATATTTTTTTTGTTGTTGTTGTCTTTCAACAGAATTGCCCAAGATATGTTATACTATTATGAAAAGTTTTAAAACATTTGTTATGGTTTGTCTTTTTTACATTTCCTAATTCTTGCTGCTTAATTAGGGTAGAAACTTATTATATTTATATTATTTCTCTAACACTAATCAAGATTCCAAAAAATTAACTCTTATTGTGTGTGGGGAAGAAAAATCATGTTAGATTAGGGCTGAAAAACATACCGCAGTATAAACGTTTCATATCAGCCGATATTGATAATTACTTATTAGTATTTTTTGTTTGTTTTAAATATCTGAAATACTGCCAAACTGGGGACTTAACCGTTGCTGTTTTATCCACATTTTGCTCTGGAGGTGTTGGACTCATTTTCTCCTTTCACTCAACGTCGCTGTTTGTTTGTTTGTTTTTTATTTTTAAGCAGTTGTGAGGCATGGCAGCGAAACCTTAAACTGCTGCTCTGCCAGTTAGGCAGCAGGATGTCGCTAGGCAACCAAAGAACAAGTGAGTTGCTAGGTAACCAAAGAGCGAGCGAGTCAGGTGATTCCACCAACTTTGCTTAGCTGGCTGCGAGAGGCTGAGCAGCTAACGTCTGACTACATCCCCCAGAATGCTGTGCGGTTCTGGCTTGGGATTCAGTTAAATTATTGAACATTCTACATCCTACGGGTTTTCTATTGATATCAATCATTACAGATATTGTTATTGATTTGCCCCATGTTAGATCTTTGATCGGGAGATCCAATTGTTTTCCAGTATAAAACAAGTTTTTCTGTGTATTTTAAGTAGATATACTCCAACAACATATGAAATAAGTACTAACAAATAGAGGGGATAAACCATGTTGACTCAGTTAATTAACCTTTAACTGTTTCTACTCTTCATCTGAGCAGGGACCTCGTGGAAAACCCGGTGATGTTGGTCCGAGGGGAATTCAGGGAGCACCAGTGAGTGGAAATCCAGTTGACTGCAGAGATTAATTAATTAATCAATCAATCAATCAATCAATCAATGTTACTGAGGAATGTTTTCACTTTTCAGGGGGATCCAGGTCAACGAGGAGCAGTAGGGGAGAGTGGACAAATAGGAGCGCAGGTAAGACAATTAAAAGAGTACAGAGAATATTAAAAAGCAGGAACTTTTTATGGTTTATCTCATCGGAGATAAGTACTTTCACACTTTCTTCATTTTCTGTTTCCACCATAAACACCCTGATCCCCTCTTTGCTTGTATTGTAAATGAGGTGAAATTGAGATTATCTTCATTATTTTCTCACAGATAATGAGTGAAATTGTGCTTTTAAAACAAAAACCAAACATCTGCACCAGTTTTTTTTAAATTTTTATCAATGCTTCTTATTTGTGTTTTTTTAAGGGGGACCGGGGCCCACAAGGAATCAGGGGGGTACCAGGGCCAAAAGGAGAACCTGTAAGTCACACTTCATCGTATTTAAGCCAGAAATGGCTTAAATACGATGGTTTATACGGTTTACTCTTGTGCAGTCAAGGTGCATGTCCTCAGCTTTTTCCAATCCACCAATTATTGGTTATTATAGCTAATAATTATTATAGCCTGGCTATAATAACCAGGCTATTATAGCCTGGCTGTTATTGCTTCAGCACAAAAACACTAAAGGATTTAAGTTTGATAAAATATCAAACTTAAATAACAAAAAGTATCATTTTGTCATACATTTTAAAATAAATTATCCCTGATAGAGCCCAAATGTATGTAAACGTTTGAGAAATTTTAGGAAAGTAAAAAATGTTCTCGCCAAGTTCTTTTTAGCAAATATAAATTATTTTATTTTATTCTAATTCTAACAAAGCTAAAACAAGAAAGCTTTGAACTGATTTAACTGCAGATAGTGAGAAAATATGTTTGTAAATATCTGGTTTGAGCTGTAAGTTCTACTGTTGCGCCGTCAAACTTAATTTAATTTGAAGCCACATCAGGATCATGACTGTTGTGGCAAACTATATAGAAAACCTCCTTATTAAACTATTAAAATATGAATAAATCAGTGTCTCTGCATTCGATTAGTACTTCTTAAAGTTAATTAATATTGACATCTTTTCACATTAATGTAATTTGGCAGCATAGAGATAAACATGCTCCAATTTGATTAATAAAATAATATTGTTTCCTCAAAGGTTGTATTTATATGTCTACATGACACATAATCATATATATAATATATTTATGTGTAAGGATTTCTCATTGCTTCCTCTCTTGCTGGCAGGGCCTTCCTGGTCCAGATGGCCGTGAGGGAATACCTGGACTGCCTGGCTCAAGGGTAATGTTGTTATTGATGCTGTACATGTGAAACTGTGCAAAACCACAGTTAAAAATAGAATACTTCATTCACTAGTTTAGGTTGTTGTAAACACAGTTGAGCATTTGTCAGTAGCTGTGTTTCCATTAAAAATGTACGTAAAACTTAGTCCACATTCCCCCAATACCGAAAAAACATAATTTCACAATTTCAGTGTTTCCATTAAATAAAAATTGCAATTAAAATCATGCACACTTCAAAAACACAAAATCTTGATAAGTAATTTTTGGTCTAGTTTCTAATGCTAATATTAGTAGAAGTAGGACAAAACAAGAAGCTTTCTAGCAAGATATAGCAGTTTGAGTTAAGTCAATAATTTCTTGATATTAATGAAAAAGCACTAATTCCTTTGGCAGATTATTTAACTTATAACAAGACATTTTTACCATGTTATAAGTTAAATAATCTGCCAGTAGAACTAGAACCTTTTCACTAATATTAAGTAATTATTGACTGAAAACACGCTCCTATATCTTGCTGAAATGATACTTGTAAGTTCATTTTGTCTTACTTCAAGTGTACTATTATTAGCATTAGAAACTAGACCAAAAATACTTTGTAGTATTTTGTGTTGTTAAAGTGGATGAATAAATTTGTTTACTGATAAGTCATTAATCCGCTCTGCCTTTCCGTTGTTTTATTTTCAGGGTCTTCCAGGAAAAAGCGGCGCTCCGGGTGACGCAGGCACACAGGGACTTCCTGTGAGTGATTTTATATTTTTATTAATGTTTTTGCCTTTTTTTTCTCAAGCTTTAATGTTGTTGAACATCCTTTTGTTCATTTAGGGTTTACCGGGTTCATACGGCCAGAAAGGACACAGCGGCACAAAGGTATGATCAAAACTTGTGCAGCAGTTATTATGGTAGAAAAACTTTGTAAACTCGCTAAATGTAGACGGGTTGAAATTAGTAAAATTATTCCGTTTTTCAACAAGGGTAACTCCGGAGACCCAGGAGTTGTGGGACTGATGGGATCTCCAGGGAAGCAAGTAAGTTTAAGCAAAATCAAACCTTTTTTGTATTTATTGACTAAATTTGTGTATATACACTGCAAAAACACAAATCTTACCAAATAATTTTGGTGTAGTTTCTAGTGTGAATATCTTAATACACTTGAAATAAGACAAAACTAACTTACCAATAACTTTTCAGCAAGAAACAGGAGCTTGTTTTAAGTAAATAATTCCTTAATATTGATGAAAAAGTGCTTGTTTCATTAGACATTTTTCCTGTTATAAATGAAATAATCTGCCAGTCAAACCAGATTTTATCAGTGTTAAGAAATTATTTACTCAAAACAAGCTTCTGTATATTGCTGAAAACTTACTTATAAGTTTTAAAGCTATAAGTAACTGAAAAGTTCAAATGTACTAAGATATTTTCACAATAAACTAAACCAAAAATACTACTAAGATTTTGTGTTTTTGCAGTGCAAGTCATTTTGACTTTGTTTTGCATAATCTTTGTTTATTTTCATCAAGACAAATTACTTATTGTCCAGGGACAACAAATAAAAAGTAGCTTTTTGTCTAGTTCCGGTGCCTTTACAGAAATGTTAATTAATGTGCATTGTTTCTCTTAGATAAATAAATAAAATACAATTAAAGTAAAAAATGTTACAGCAACCATTCTGAGACGTAGAGGTAAATATTCTCTTAAGTTATTCAAAAGATAGTGTTTTTAAACTATCTAACTGAAGTAAATGTCACCTGAAGTTTAAATAATTTTCTCATTAGTGGCCGTATTTATTTCCAGGGGGAGCGGGGAGACCAGGGGGAAGTGGGACGCGTGGGACCCAGAGGAGGACCTGTGAGTTTTACATGTGTTGGCTTCATATTTAAAGTTTTTTAGTGAAACCTCTTCTTCCTAAAACATGAAGTTTATTTTCTTCACTCTTGATTCCAGTTTGTTCTGATAACTCAGTGCCAAATGGGAAATCTGGTTAATCAACTGTAAACATTCAGAGTGCTTAGCAGATGTACTGCAACAACCTCTTCACTCTTACTGCTGATTATTTTTTTACTAGAATACACTGTTAGACAAACCACATACAGTTTAATATTCTGTCCTGTTTTAGGGTGAACGTGGGGAGAGAGGACCTGATGGGCCGCCAGGATTACCTGGAGGCAGGGTAAGACCTGACAGATGGCTTATTTCAAGGGAAAAATATTAAATGAAATTTCCTCAGAGGTACATTTCAAGTGGAGTGGATGTGAAATATTGGCAATAATTTATTTATAAGACCTGTATAAAGAAGGTTTGTGACGCCCCCATCGAGAAGAAACAGGAAGAAATGTTGATTCCTCACTTTTGTCTGGTCTAAATAAATCAGATCTTATTACTGTGTAAAACTAAAGAGTTGCTTATGAGTAAACTATGATATTTGTGAAGTTATTTTTAGAAGTTTGGAGACAGATGTGGCCAGAGAAGCTCTACCTCTCTCGAAAAGGAGAGAGGTAGAGGGTTCCTCAGGGTTCCTCAAAACCCTGAGGAACTCCAAATTGTAGTGACAGTCATTTCACGGATGATCATATTAATAATTTTGGCTTTTTTCTTTTTAATAGTAACCTACTGGAAACATATTTAACTGGAATCTGTTCTAAATATTTATGTTTGTTCTGAAACAGATGAGAATAAACAGAAGTGATGCATCGAAAAAACTAATGTAGAAAAGTATTTAATTGATAACATAAAATCCAACATTGAATTCTCCAGCCATGTTAATATTGAAAAACCTTATTGAACTCCTCATGGCAGAAGCATAGGTATTAAGGTTAAACCTCCCCAAATGTCATGTTTGGTTTAAGGTAGGACTCACATTCAGAGTGTAAAATAAAAATTAAATAAACAAAGAACTTACAACATTGTGCGAAGAGCTGAATTAAGGAACAGGCAGAGAAACACTGTAAAAGATGGAGGAACCAGTGGAGAACAATGTAGTGGAGAATGACATGAGAACCAGAAGATGACAGGTGAGTAGAAGCAGCTGGAGAAGGGAGCAGGTAGAGGCAGACGAAGAAGTGAGAAACAGCTGGGAAGAGGAGCAGCCTGGCAGGCAGAAAGAAGGAGAAAGATGGCAAAAGACATTTTGTCACATGGACCAAAATCATCAGCAAAACATTTCTTGCAGGTCAAAAAAAATATCATTTTTGAACAATAAAGTCACCAAAATGCTGTAATTTTTAAAACCTACTCAATAATAAACCAAGCATGAACTATTTTAATTAAACAAAGAGACAATAGATCCAAAATTTAACACATTTAACAAATTAAACATGTTAAATTATTATTTAACATGTTTTCCTTGTTAAATGAAAGTCATCCAGTTTGCTTATTATTTTGGGCTTGATTGAAGAAAACAGAAAAAATAGTTTGTCTGTTCTCAGCAATAAAAACAAGATCTAGGCTAGTCTTCATTTGAAATGACTCTGTGTTTGCCAAGTTTTAAAACTGAAATTAAAAGCAGATTTGAGTGCAGTCTCTTGTAACTTAGAGATAAGTCATTAAGTAGATGTGGTTCTATTTATCATAAAAACAGAAGAAATCCAGAAAGCTTGGAATAGATTATCACTTTGAGTCACATCTAACATTTTGTAAGTAGAATTTAATTTACAAGTCGTAGTTTTGTCCTGATTTATTTAAATTATACTTGAATTGTAGTCGAGGGCCACACAAAATTATCCCAGGGACCACAAATGGCCCCCGAACCGCACTTTGAACAGTCATAAACAAGAGTAAATGAACCAACACATTAAAATCTAAAAAAAAAAGCATCTAAGGAAAGAGAGATCTAAAAACCAACAAGACAGAAACAGAAAATATGAACTAAGAATAAGCATAAATAACAAAATGTTGATAAAAGAAAAAACAACAAAACCAAACAACCTGGTATCCTGACAGCGACTGAGCTGATTCTGAAAGAAAAGCAACAAGATCCCAATGAGGCTTGTCAAAAATATGCAGATAAAATCAACTGAAACTAGGTTTTAAAAATGCCAAAAGTCATAAAAACTGTTGGAACCTCATTAAAGCTCCATACCTCCTGATCAGAGCTCTTAAGCCTTCAGTCAGGGGAAAACATGCATGGTCTCTTGTTCTGGGTGTATTATCCAGCATAAGAATACCTTACAAAGTTAAGCTCTGGGTCTTACTCAGACAGCCTTTGTGTGTGTTTTGTGCTTGCAGTTAAGTCTGTAATCCATCTGTAGGTCGGCATGAAAGGCCGTTTGTTGCAGGTGTTTTTTTCTTCTGCAGCTCAGAGGGGATTCGGGACAGAAAAAGAAACTGAGAGGCCCTCAATGAAATCTCTGTTCTCCAGGAATGCCCACATACCCAAACCCAGCCTTACCCACCCAGAGCGAAGCCTGCTAGCTGGGTGGCTGGTGGAGCGGCCGTCTGTGCACATGACCTGAAGCATGAATGTTTTTTGTGTTTTTTTCTGTGTTTACGCTGAGGCTTTAAACACATTCGGTTCTGTATGGGTTCTGAATGTGTGCCAGTGTTTTCTGCCTCAGTTTATGCATATGTGCTTCACAGGGAAACAAAGGGGACCCAGGCTTTCCAGGACTTCCTGGTCCTGCCGGTTACCGAGGCCAAAAGGGAGACAGGGTAAGAATTTCACAAGGATCTTTCATCAGATAATAAAGCTCATAAAGGGGACTTAATTATATGAAATTCCCATTTTGCATGATTTTATACTTTCATTTGGGTCTCTACTGGTTCTAAAAACAGTCCAAGTGCTTTAAAAAATCACCTAGCTGTGGCAATAAGTTAACATTTTTTGGTATCTGGAAACTGAGTCGTTTCAAAAACCTTCCAAATGGAGTGTCACTGATCAGCAGGAACCGCCCGTTACCTAGCAACCCCAGAGAAGCCCAGCCCGTTCCCTAGCAACCCCAGAGAATCCCAGCCCATTACCTAGCAACCCCAGAGAACCCCATCCTGTTACCTAGCAACCCAAACTGAGTTCCAGGACATTTTGACAGTTGGTTGTATTTACTGTACAAAAGCTGCTGGAAAAAGACAAGACTTGATATTAACAAGAAAATACTAGTTCCAGATTATTTCACGGATAACTGGGCATCTTTCCCATGTTACAAGTGAAATAATCTGCCAGTTTAACATTAAGCTTACTTGGCTGAAAATAAACTCCTATGTCTTGCTGAAAAGTTACTCGTAAGTTAGTTTTGTCTTATTTCAAGCTTACTAAAATATTTGTACTCAAAACTAGACCAAAAATACTTGGTAAGATTTTGCATTTTTGCAGTTACACTTGCTATTATATCAATATAGCCATATAGGTCATATAAATGCATGGACAGAATTGTAAATACACTTGCAGAATCGCAGCTGTGAGCCAAGTTGCCCAGTGAACACATCTATAATTAATATTGCCAATGGAACAAATTAAGATATTTTTGGTCTCTTGTCCTTTTAAGTGGTCAAATCTGACTTGTTGATAGTATAAAGAGATTCAAAACTGATCTTAGTGTGTCCTCTATATAATCTTAATTCTTACCATTCTGTCCATCAGGGTCCTGTTGGTCTCAACGGCCCCAAAGGAGACCAGGTATTTTTAATAATAACTTGTATTATCACTGCTGTTATCCAGACTATGTCATACAGATGATAGATGGTTCAGCTGGATTTAATAACTGGCCTTTTGTCTTTACTCCAGGGACCTTCAGGTGCTGAAGGAATATCAGGAGAGAGAGGTGAAGTGGTGAGTGACACACAGACATAAGCTAACAAAACCTGCCATGATAAACAGTAAAGGTCTGTTAAGATTATATATGAATGAAAGTCTGGCAGAAAAATCTTCCTCCATATTTACTGGAGACTTGAAATATTAATGGATGTTCTTCGTTTTCATTTCAGGGTGACCAAGGAGAACCAGGAGAGAAAGGATCGGTATGTAGGCCTGAGCTACAGATCTGTATCTTCCTGAACTCTGTGTGTATTTACAGCTGTTAAATTATGTAACATGAGTCAGCAAATTGTAAAGAGCAATTCAGTGAGGATACCAAACATATCAGAAAAGGCTTTTACAAAAATTTTCTTAAGCTTTTCTTACAGTGTAATCATCTGTCTGAGTATTTTCTATGGTTTATGTCGTTTTTATTCACATAGTTTTCAACATTTTAATATTGCCATGGTTTGACATGCTTAAAAGTCAATGAGATTTTCAGACTCACGTTTACAAATTTCAGAGTTTTGTTGTAACTAATTGCATTTAATCAGTTACATTCACTTGAGTAAAGTTTTGGAAATATATTTTACTACGCTGCACTTTTTACTTCTACTTGATAATTTTTATTATGAAGTATGAGTAAAATTTCTAAACACTCAAGTTGCTAAGTGAACACATCTATAATTAATATTGCCAACGGAACAAATTAAGATATTTTTGGTCTCTTGTCCTTTTTAGTGGTCAAATCTGACTTGTTGATAGTATAAAGAGATTAAAAACTGATCTTAGAACAAACACAGAACAAACATGTTTTGTTTGTTCTGTGAAAAACAAACAAAACATGTTTGTTTTTCACAGAACAAAAAACAAACATGTTTAACCAAAAGGTGGAGGGTGATCCACTTTTTGCAGGCCCCGGGAATGCAAAACAAAACATTACAATTAGGAAAATGAAATGTCATCCAGGCCTTTACTTCATCAAAGTACTCAAATATTGACTGAATAGAGTATCTTTCCTCTTGTTTCAGTAGAAATTAAACCTGGCAGTCATCAGTATAAAGATAAAAAGAACATTTGTGTTTTCTGAAGATGGAAGTACATCAAAAAAGGAGAGGCCCAAGAACTGAGCCTTGTGGAACTCCATAAGAAACTGAAACAGAGGAAGATTTTAAATATTGCAGGCTACCACAAGATGTCCTTTTTGCATATATCTTTAGAAATTATTGTGATAGGTAGTTTCAGGAGTACAGTTCATGTCTCTTAATTCTTCTTTTGTGTCAAATGCAGCTCGGTCCACCAGGAGAAACAGGAAACAAAGGACCTGAAGGCGGCCGCGGGCTGCCAGGCAAAGAGGGCAAGCAGGGTCAGCCAGGACCACGAGGCATGCAGGGAGACACCGGGGTGCCGGGATTACCTGGACAGCAGGGACCGGCGGTGAGAAAATACCACCGAATTAAACCGTATAAAACCAACGGAAAATATATGGTTGTAATTGCAGAGAAAGTAGATCCTCCTTCTCAACTCCTGTGCTACTAAAACGCCTTTCCTGCTAATCTAATGTTGTTATTTAAACAGTATTGAGTATTGTTTTGTTTCTGTCACCCTTAAAGGTCATCAAAGTAATTTTAATATCAGTCTAATAGCCTTAGTCAAAAGAAAAGGCAGTTTTCAAAGCATTATTTCATCTACACTACAAAACACAAAATCTTACTAAGTATTTTTAATCTAGTTTCTACTGCAAATGTCTGGGTATGCTTGAAATAAGACGAAACAAACTAACAAGTAACTTTTCAGGAATATATAAGAGCACGTTACCATGTATATTGAAACATATACATGTTATATATATCAGAATCAAAGAATAAGAACGGGACAACACAGGAGAAATAATACTGTACAATTACTTAAAAAAAGCATACTTACGTTAAAATAAATGTGTAAGTAAGTTGTGTAATAAAATATCTATCTATACAGCAGGACAATTAATAAATAACAACCTATATCAACCTGGCAATGTGTCTATTGATATAGACACATTGCCAATATAACAGTGCTGACAGAATAGTCACTGAAATCCAATCCAGAACTGCACAGCATTCTGGGAGATGTAGGCAGAGGAAAAACTTTAGCCGCACGACCTCTTTCTGCCAGTTAAAAAAGATTGGTGGGATCAACTCACTCACTCGCTCTATGGTTACCTAGCAACTCACACATTCTATTGTTACCTAGCAACAGTAACTTGCGTAGCAGCAGCTTAAGGTTTCCACACCATGCCTTATAGCTGCTTAAAAATAAAAAACAACAGACTGGAGTGAAAACTGCATAAAACAGGAAAGGTCACCCCACCAGTTTGGCAGTATTTGAGATAATTATAACAAAAACAAGAATCAATAATTATTCACGTCGATTGAAAAAAATTGATTGACATAAAATGGTTATATCGTGATACAATTGTCAACCTTATTGTCATTCTTTCAGGGCAAAGCACCAACAGACAGGCACATCAAACAGGTCTGCATGAGAGTAATGCAAGGTAAGTGTTTGTCATCTTCATACTAACCGGCTTTAGCATTCAGTTGCTTTAGCATCATCAAGTCACCTCATATAACTCACATGTCTATGTCACAGAGCAGCTGGCCCAATTAGCGGCCAGCCTGAGCAGGCCTGAATCAGGCATTAACGGACTTCCCGGCCCCCCTGGTCTGCCTGGCCCACCAGGTCCACCTGGAGAGAACGGTTTCCCGGGCCACTCTGGGTCGAGAGGTCTCCCCGGTTTGAAGGGTCCACCTGGGCTAATCGGCCGCAAAGGACCAAAAGGTGAAATCCAAGCTAGAATCTCTTATCTGTAACTTTCCCTGTTTACTTTAAGAATGTCCGTAGTTATGAAGATAGTTAATAACGACCAAGTTACATTTACTCAGTTTGCTTGAGTAACTTTCTGGAAAAAACATTTACTCTTAGGCATATTTTTACTTTTTACTTGAGTAATTTTATTATGAAGTATTGCTGCTCTATCAACTGTGAGTAACTCTGCTGAAGAACAACCAAAAATTTACCAGACAAAGACACTTGCAAAAACACAAAATCTTACCAAGCATGAAATTACATCATGCTTGGTAAAGTTGTGTGGAACATTTGGTATTTTAAAGATCTAAATGAAAGTAATTGATATAAATAACATACCGGTAATTACAAAATAAATTCAAGAAAACTTTTTAATAAAATTTTAACTTCATAAAAAAAACATTAACTTTTGTTAAAGTTTTATCAAATTTATGAAACTGCAGGTGCACTGCAAAACTACAAAATTTTACCAAGGAGTTTTGTTCTATTTTATGTCTTATTTCAAGTAAACTAACTTACAAATAACTGATAAACAAGCTGATAAATCAGCTTGTTTTAAGTCAATAATTCCTCACTATTAATTAAAAATAAAAAATAAAACTACTAGTTCCACTGGCAGATTATTTCCTTTATGACAAGACATTTTTCCCATAATCTGCCAGTGGAACTTCATCAATGTTAACGATTTAATGACTTAAAACAAACTCCTATATCTCGGCCAAGTATACTAAGATATTAGACCAACAATACTTTATAGGATTTTGTGTTTTTGCAGTGTATGTTACAACAACCACATCCTTCTGGTGCAGGGATGCAGTGATTTCTTAGTTGGTGCATTACTGCCACCTAGAGGTTGGTGAAAGAACCAACCAAAGAAACCTGCGATGCACCGATCCACTTCTTTCACACCAATGTTGTCGACCAATACCGATCCGATACTGAAAAACAGCGCTGAATTGAATACATTTTTTTAAACACAAACATAAATGTACTGAATTACAAATTTATTTCATAAATTTGCACCAGTAGAGCACATTGAAATAGACCAATAGCTTTTAAAGCTTGGTCAAACATGTAAAAACAACTTTAATTTTTTTCAGTGGAATTAGGAATATAATCTAAAATAAATAATAAAAAAACTGAAACTGACATAAACAATAGGTTGACTACCAAGAAAAGTGCAACAATTCTTCATTCAAATGGTTCAGAAAGGGCAATTAGGAATTTATTAGTAAAATAAGTTCTAAGTGATAGGTAAACATGATGTTATTCAGAGAACAAAGCATAGAATTAGACTGAATAGACTGGCCCTCATGGATCAGGAACATTGTCAATCCAATCCAGAATTTATCTTTTTAAATCAGGGTCATCTCTAAGAGAAACTGAAAACTCAATCACCAGAATTTTTTTTTATCAGTTTTAAAATTAGATAAGAAATGCTTTAAGCAACAAACATATGAAAATCTACAAAATGTCTCTGTTTTCTGGCAATAAGAGTCTGTTTTGTCATTGTAATCAGTCATTTTACTGCTAGTGTTTAAGTCTAGGTTGCTATGGTAACGGTATTGGTGTTTGCTCATGGTGGTAACTGCTGTCGTTTACTTCAGGTGACCAGGGGGACAGAGGGGATAGAGGGCCCACACTGAGGGGACACAAAGGGGAACCAGGAGTCCCTGGACTGCCAGGTAAAGCATAACTCTCTGACATGACTGTCTTTAATTAAATAATTATTTAATAAGCACTGTTTTTTTAAATAGTTCGATAGTTTTGATGAGGATTTCCGGAATGCTTTAGCGATTATGCTATAAACCACAGGAAATCCCAGTAGCGTACAGACACTGTAAGTTGTTTGACAAATCTAAATTTTGGAATGACGCCATATTTTGTTACTTTTGATTTTAAGACAAACCTTCATGTGACAAGAGGCCTTAAAATAGCTTATTCTGAAAGGAGCTGGACATAGGAAGGACTGATCAGACTAAAATGACATTAGCTAAGAATAATTTTGTGCAAAAATTGTCGGCTGCTGTCCAAGACGCAGTTTTGGGGCTTCCTGACTTTAAATCCAAATAAGCTGCTCCTGGCCACAGCCCTACTCCCAACTCATTGTTTACATTATTCACATGTGAAAATGACTGCAATTATAGTACACTTGAAATAAGATAAAACTAATTTAAAAGTAACTTTTCAGCAAGATATAGGAGCTTATTTTAGGTGAAAAACCCTTAATACTGATCAAAAAGTCCTTATTCCACTGGCAGATTATTTCACTTATATCATGGAAAAAAAGTTGTTATATGTAATATAACCTCCCAATGGGACCAGCACATTTCACAAATATTAAGTATATTTAATATTAGTAAAGAAATATTACTTTTCTTTTACAGCAAACACAGAGGTAAAACCAACTGACTAAATATCCTGGAACTCTGTTTGGGTTGCTAGGTAACGGGTTGGGTTTTCCTGGGGTTGCTAGGTAACGGGCAGTTCCTGCTGGTTTGTGACTTTACATTCTGAAGGATTCTGAAACCGTTAATTTTCCAGACAACATATAAAACATTAACTTATTGCCTAAAAAACACCTGTGTGTTTTCTTTTAAGCACTTGGGCGTTTTTTTAAGAAGCAGTAGAAACCCAAAAACTCTTTGACAACAGTTGTGATCTTGATACAAAATGTAGTAAAATGCTAAATCAGTTTTCAAACAGCATTATGGTCATAAATAAATTTTTTTTAAAAACAACTGGACTTCTTATCTTTTTTCACTCATCTTCCAGGTGAACCCGGCCGACCGGCTTACGGCACGAATGGCCGTGAAGGAGAGCGGGGGCCGCGCGGCGTTCCAGGAATCAACGGCGTTCCAGGCCCTCCAGGTCCCGCTGGCAGGAATGGCTACTGTGAGCCGTCGCAGTGTGTCCCTCCCATGATGCCGTCATTCATCCCTGGAAAAACCTCCGAGATAAAGGGCCCCAGCGACGACTGAGAGGGAACAGAACTAAAAAAAACTAATCAGCAGAACAAGATTAGGTTTTTTAAACCACAATTGGAGGTTACACTGACATTAATGCTCTAAAAACCAGCCAACCAGCTTTTCCAAGTTCTTGTTTTTACCTCAGTTTTTCCATCTCTGTACTGTAAAATATAAGGAACCAAAATGAAATAACTGTACAGTCTCACCTGCTCAGTTTCTACCCTGTTTCTCTGTATGTTTATGTAAATGTGTCAATATATATAACTGGATAACAGTAGTTTGATAGTATTTAAGGTGGTTTAAGTTGCCATCATTTCTGGACAGAAGGGGAAGTGATGTATGAAAGATCCTGACACAGTTTTGTATGATTTCTTATTTATTATATCAAGGTTCAATGTCGTGTCTGCAAGTTGTACAAAGGAGGAAATATACACATTTTGGTTACGTTTTCTGTGAAAATATTCTTTCACAAACAGAATACAACAGAGCCGGCCCAAGGCACATGCAATCCCAAATCATCAGGTTTAAATTTTGAAACATTTTTAGTCTATTAAGAATGATACTGTCATTAAATTTGCATAGATCTAGTTAACAATTTTAATTTACAATATACTGGATGCTTAGTGTTGTTGTTGCCCTTCAGCCCGGAGTCAAATCTTTTGGACTTTAACCAGCTTCCGACCATCATACTTATCTCCTGCCAAAGAAAAAAAAACCTACAGAATGATGCCGCTTCACCACAGGTTGATGTGCAAGGTTAAAATTGAAAGTTGAAATACACTCAATAAAAAGACACATACATCTTTTTTCCTCACTGTCTGAAGTTAAATCAGACCAAATGTTTCTTGTTTTAGGTTTGTCAGAATTTCGAAAATTATTTTTATTTGCCAAATGCCACATTTATGAAAGAAAGAATATGTTAGAGTAGCGTTTTTCTAAAGTGGGGTTCACCAGGGAGCACTATAGGGGCCTCTGAAATATTGGAGAAAACAAACGTAATGTTTTTATGATTTTGAAATCATAAATTAAAAAAATATATAATCAGTTTTTCAGTAAGTATCATAAAAAGTAAGTTTTAAAAAACTCATTGAAGTTGGAGTTAGAAGATTGAAATAGCTTTTATTCCACCACGGAGGGGAAAGTCAGGGAAACGTTATTTGACTTTCTCATCTTTCTGATTTAAGCTAGGGAGAAATAAACAAGTTTCATAACAGTCTAGGTTTTCTCCCATAGACTCAGATTCGTTCCTGTTAAGATTTCTATCGGGCCAATCAGCGAACAGAAGGACAATTCTGAACGACGACGACGATTTTCTGCGCTGTTTTAGAGATGTAGTCTTCCTGTAGCTTTAGCAATAGCAGCGGAGGAAGTGAAGGAAGCTGTTCAGTCCTTTTGGTTCCAAATATTGAATTAACGTCAACAACCGCCATCTTGTTCAGCTCAGCTCTTCCCTCTTGGCAGTGGAGGATGGATGTTTGCAGCTCAGACAACTTCTGGTAAGCTTCATAGCTTCGAACTCACTGCTCAACTTATGTCACGGGCAAACACTGGCGAATTGTTCTGTTGCTGCTGGAAATCTTCTACCGCTCTGGTTGTATTAGAATATTTCTGCAGCATCATCATCATGACAGCAAACTAGTAAAACTGGTGCATGAAGTCCAAAATTCCTGTCAAAGTAATAAAAATATTAATTACAAAAAAACAAAACCCTGTATTGGTCAGTCTTGGAAATATGACAGATCGGAATTGTGCATAACCCTCAGGGTCACAACTACTACAATATTTATTCATGTACCAGATTATTCAAGAGAAGTTAAAAGTAAAATGTCTTAAGTGAGTATTACAATGTCCAGGATGTGTGTACATATGTAATTTTTGGACTTGAAAACTGAAAAGTAATGTTAGATTAGTATTACATTTTCAAAAACCTTACAAAGAAACCTTGAGGTGAGATGTTGCTAGAGCGCCACCTGTAGTTAATATAGAGCAAGGTTTTAAAATGTATGCTTGTCCTAAAAGAACTGCTCATTTTATTGGTTACTGATTACAACTAACATAACCTCCAAAAATTTGTTTCTAACAAAAGTACATCAGATTTTTAATTTAAAATATTATGGCAAACACAATATGAATAAACACCATAATTAGTTGTTTCAGCCCTAATCACAAACTAATTTAGTAAATGATTAACTGCAGTATAAAGACTCAAAAAAGGACATTTGCTAAAAGAAAAATATTCAGAGCATTAATCAAGCCAAAACTGTACAAAAATACATACATTTTGCATTAAAGATGAAAAAATGTAACTGTTCTTCCCAGAACTTCTCGCATGGCAGTTTTAGCTTTACCTAGCACAGATTTTGTAAAAATAAATCTCCCGATACGGCACATTTTGGCTGCTATTAATTTGTTAATCCAAACCTCACCTACACTGTATAGATGTTAAGTCAAGCAGAAAAAGCTGAGCTTTTTAGGAGTATTTTTTTAGCTGCATATGAATCATTTGCTACAAATAAGTGTACAATAAAGAATGCTGTGCTTTTGCACTTTAGGCAACAAGTCCTACATATAATATTCCACCTTCTTTCCAACAAATAACTCAGAAAATGAGAGATCCATTTGTTTTTTTTTTCAGTGTCATTTAATGTAATCTCACAAGTTGGTGAACAGGTACAACTTTGTCGCTCACTGTACTAAATCACACATCCGTTGATAGTATAAATAGCCAACCTAATAATAGTACACATTTTCAAATACATAAAATCATCAAGTATGCAAGTTTTAAGTTATGGACATCAACAGAAAAAAAAAAAGAAGAAAAAAGGCATACACTATCGCAGATGGAGGAAGTCCAGTTTGAAGCTGAAACAGCTTGAACTAAGGTTAAAAAAAAAAAATTATGTAACCAAATGTTGGACATGGCAGTGAAATATTAAACAGATGGTTTGATAAATAAAATAAACTCAAGACGTTCAACTGATAAATATGACAGCAAGGTAATTTAAATTAAAAATTAAATGAAAGGGAAGAAGTGTAACTTCCTGCACAAGACAAAGGCAACAGGTTGTTTTTTTTTTATTATTCCAAGTAGAAAAATGAAACACCTTTCTTTCCCAGACGCCAATGGCATGACTGCCTTGGTTTCACTTTGTAAGGCATTTATGAATGATCCATGTGATCTGAAGGAAGGCATATCTCTTTCTACTCTTTTGAAACTGAATTAAAAAAAACAAAAAAACAGGAGGAAGGGAGAGTGGACTTTAACTCGTCATATGATTTTTTTTCTGCAGTACTTTAACGTAGTGGCCAATTGAAAACTTTGGGACACTTGCAACAACTATAAATCCAACATTTCACAAAGATACAACGCAGCACTGCCCTTCATTTTTTAACAGTTTTAATGTTTTATTGGGCAATGTGGTTCACACAACTTATTATCCTTCAGACACTTGTGATTTATTGAAGCCTTGAGAGGGGAAGTTGAATTACAGCACATGGTTTTTCAAAGTAAAATACTTCAACACAATGACAAAAGACAAAGAAGGAAAAAAACCAAAACCAACCTGCCAAGAAAGCAAGCTAGCGAGGATGAAATTAGTTTTTCAGTAATGAGTTTTGGGGAGGTTTTGGGCTGGCATGGCAGGAGGGAATGGGGTTTGGCTCTACTGGATGCAGCAGTTATTGCGATGGCGCAGGCGCATCTTTGGACGATATTTCTCCAGGTAGAACAGCTGCTTGCTGTTGAACGCTCCTCGACGCTTCCTGGAAGACGGCAGCAAATGTTCAAAATGTTCAAAAATAGGAGGTTTTTACAGCATTTTTATGACACTAAATCCCAATTTTAACTTTACACAAACTTACTGTCGAATGAACTGGACAGCGTCTTCATATTTCATCCCACATTCAATCAGTGCGAGCGCCACCAGGACAGGAGCTCTGCAGGAAGACAAAATCTATTAAACACTTGAAACTTAATTGATTATCCTACAAAGGTGTTTTGTAGGATAATCAATACATTTTCTTTCACTATGATGGGAGAAAAATCTGATTTTTTAATTATTATTATTTTTATCACAATGATCCACCGAAGTGGGAAAAACCTCAAAGTTTCCATCAGTGAAGAACTGAAAGTATATTAAAGTTAATTTTATCACGTCTCTGCTTAAAAGAGTAACCAAACCCTAAGTCAACTCTAATTTTTGCCTTTAAGCTGCTTTTATGAATACATATGTTTTTTACAGATTTGTAAAAACCTTATATATAATCTGTCATCCTAATAATTAGTAGGACGACAGATTTGTCATCCTACTAATTACTGCGATAAACGATAACATTGTTGTACCATGTTGACAGTGGAATAATGATGTCAGTTTGTCCTCTCAAAAACAAAAACTTTTAGTTTTGTAAAGAACAGGCAAGACTGGAATTGGAAGATATTCTACATTTCCAAAAATAAAACACAACAAAAAACAAAACAAATTGTGATCTTTGTAAATAAAATTTTCCTCAAAAATATCAGAATGTAAATTGAGCTAATTTGGACCTCAATTAACGCAATGTGAGCTAAACTGACATTAAATTAGTTAGTGCTAACTTTTTAAACTAATACTCAACAGTTTTGCCATTTCTCAGGCCAATAACTGATAACATACCTGGAGACATTAAAAATTAGGGAGCAGAAATGTAAAGCTTTGACATCAATTCTCTCATCAAGACCAGAAACTTGATGTTTGACTCTTCAAAAAAGAAAAAGAAAATTTTAAGATTTTTTTAAAATTATTTTTTTGCTAATTTAAAGTTTATAAGTTTATATATATATATTAAAAAAAACAAAATCTTTATATTGTGGCACTAGTATCTTTTGTTGATAGGCTGACTGAAATAATAAGGAAGAGAACACAAAAGAAACAGCCTGTGTTAAAATGGCCAACAATACAATTCATTCATTTTGGATAATTAGTGTATTTGGTTGTTGCATGTTATTATAAGAGGATATTTTGATTAATTTAATTGTTGCAAAGAGAGTCCTGCATTATTAATAAAGCTGGATTTCTACCTCCCAAGCCCTGCCACACAGTGGACAGCAATGCAGCAGCCAGGCTCCTCTCTGAACTTCAGCTTCAGCAGGTTCAGCCAATCATCCACAATCTGGTTGGAGGGAGGAGCGCCATCATCAAACGGCCAATCCTGCAGGAGATGAGGGGAACAAGAGGAAATGATGTCATGGTTCCCTGTTCTTGGAAACAAGGAGTGGTTGAATTGGTTACAATGGAAAGAAAAACATTGGAGGGGGAACCTGTTGAGCGTCCATGTCTAACTATACACCAAATACTGACTTAAGATTATAAAAATATGCTGATGTGACATTTTAACAAGGAATTTTACAGATTTAAATAAAAACTGGATTTTTGTGATCATTATTTCACATTTTTAATAATGCAGCAGCAAAGATTAAAACCCTCAGAAAACACAAATCTTCATCAAAGTAACTATGAGAACTGAAAATAATATTTATGCTGCTGCTTCAGCCTGTCACTATAACAAATTGTCCCAGAAATTAATGCATTATTTTGAGACCATTTTCAAAAAATACAACAACAGCATAATGTTGCAAGTTCATCCTCCAAAAGACTAAAACTTCAATAACGGAAAGAACATTTGACACTGGAACTGAAAGACTTTGAAGTATTCAAAACAAATAAAATGAGGGGAAAAACCCCCCACTTACAATCAAAACCATTAATAAAATGGACTATGAAGTCTCTGAACAAAAAAACATTTATCAAAGTGGAAATTATCAATTTATCCTGAGATTAATTTCGACAGGTTTACTGCTACTGAGCTAATCAGTCATGTAATAGGACTGGACTTACCAGAACCTGAATCCCCTCTTTAACCACCAGGGTGGAATCATAAGTGGCCTCACAAACTCTCACCACAGTGGTGACACCATACTTCTTCAGTTCCTGCGGGAAAATATTGACGACTGATTAGGAAACCTGACGGCAGTGCTGCTTTTCCATATTTATCCAAATTATATGCTTCTTTATATTTTATGACTGGTTGGTAACAAGCATGCAAAACAGTTTTAAAAGCTCTTGAATCAAAATAAAGATTCATAGCAAGAAATCTAGACAATATCAAATATTTTCCAAATATGACTTTTTTTTATACATAAATATATAAAAAAAACTTTGATGCAAACATTTTATTTTATTAAGTTCTTAATAACTGCTGCTCCACCTTTAAGAAAATTTGTGAGATCAGATGACATGACTGGAGTCACAAGGGCGCCCTCTGGAGGCGAGTGTAGCATCCAAAAATGTAGGACTGATTTTATAATAAAACTCTTCCTGTTTTTTGGGATCACAGGAATAGTTTGCCGCATTCAAAATGTTGTAGCTATAAAATGTTTACCCATTTGACAAAAATACATCTGTCAAAGCTGCAGCATTAACTTATAAAAATGTTTTATATTCATTTGTTAAAACTGACTGTATGAGAGATGATCAGTGAAAATATCGATTTCCTCCAACTCTTCCCTCCGCTCCCTTTGCCATCTGAAATAATGCACCATTCTCAACCAATCAGAGTCATGAGGAGGGTCTTTATGCTGCCAATCAACCTCATGTATTTGTGGTTCAATGTGGCAAGGGTGGAGAAACAACTTGGTGACAGGAAAACTTTTCATCTGCCGTCATTGGTGACTATGCTAACAAGCCTTCAACATTCAGGCTGTGCGAGCTGCAAAGGAGGTGATTGACAGCACTAAGACCCGCCTCCTGGTTCTGATTGGTTGTTTCTAGCCAACACTGGGAGAAGGCTGAGTAGATGCATTTTTTTAATCAGACTGTCTTATACTAAGCGTTTACCACTTTGTGAGAATTTCAAAAAAATACGCAAAAATATATTCTATAAGAGTTACAAATTGCAGCTTTAAATAAGCAGATTTGCACTCATTAATAATGAAAAACTTTAATTAATAATATAAAACTATTTGTTTTATGAATAGTTTGTTGGTTTATAATTTTAGTTTGGTGAGTTTTGGTGAAATCTGAAGAATTAATTCTTAGAAATTTATGCAATTAATTCTACTGGTTTTCACCAATTTGTGATTTGTTAAATCTTACATTACATCAACATGCCCCGGGGGCGGAGGGGGAAATTTAAACTTTTAATCCTAAAAGTTTAAATCCTATGTCACTGATTCATATTGATTTGGCAAAAACTCAGAATAGAAATCGTATCTCACCTCAATGAACTTGTTCAGGGTGGCATTGGTGGGATTGTGGGTAATGAGGAACCTCATGTTTTTGTAGGTTATCTCAACAGGGGCTGGTCTGTTCATGCGAGCCATTGTAACAATGTAAAAATGGTTAACAAAAGGTAAACTTATTCCAAAAAACAAGACAACACAAGTGTAAACAGTTAGAGGGAATGTAAAACAAAGGTCCAATGAGCTCAAGGAGGCCCAGAAACAAAAGATCCCCCGGTCTTCGTAAAAGGTTGGCAAGGCTTAATCATCAAAAATGGCGAGCAACTTGAAGTAGATGCCAGTTGACGAAGTGGCAGGCAATTAGAAAAGCAACTTAAAATCCTCTCCTTTGGGATGAAATCAAAAGAAAGCAAAACAACAAAAAAAACAAAAAAAGGCTGGTTCCACCTTGAGTCTGGCCGGGTGGAAGCCAACGAGGGCAGTGTGCAGCGGGTGGAGTTACCCCATCCAGGCTGAAGTATCGCTGGTTCTGGGAGGTTTCCCGGTCCTGTAAACTTTCCAGGGTCCCTCCGGTGGCTCAAGTATGTAAAATGGATGGCAAGTTCTGCTGTTCACTCGTCTGCATAGGCAGCGTGCTGAGCCTGGCAGTAGTCTCCACTGCCCTTCAGAAACTCCATAAATGTGCGACCCAGAACACCACAGAACTGCTGTGAAATGAGACAATAAAAAAAAAACAAACTGAAGAAAGTCCTTAATAATCTATTACAACACAGAAATTTGGTTCATGACGCATAGGCCTGTCGTAATAAATCAAATCACATGATAGATTAAATTCCTCTGGACTCATTCATTGGTTTATTTACAAATGAACATATTTGCCAAGCTAAGATTGCTTAGCTGTCTCACGGATAGCTAAGCAAGGTTGATGGCATCAACTAACATACTCATTCTGTGGTTACCTAGCAACTCACTCACTATGTGGTTACCTAGCAACGTCAGCTGAGTAACTTCTGCAATAGCAGTTTTAAAAAAAAAAAAAAGCTGCTTAAAAATAAACAAAGGAGTAGAATGAAAGGAGAAAATTGCAACACCAACCCAAAAGAAAATAGATTATGTCAACTGTTTGGCTGCAAGTCAGATATTTAAAACTAAAAAAATCTAATCAATAATTATTGATTAACTGATAAACACTTATATTGTGATACATTTTTCAGCCATATTTCCCAGCCCTGGTTTCTGATCTGTTTTTAATTCATTTGAAAGCTCTTTGTATTATAAGCTGTGGGTATAGGACTCTATGAAAGAGTGTCAATAATCTGCTTATAATCACATTATAGCCTTTTAAATCTTAATCAAATTATGATTTCCACCTCTGGCGCTGAAAGGCGGAGTAGAGCAAAATTGCTCGGATTTGGCCCTGAGGTGTTTTACCTTTGCCTGTGATGAAAAATGCCAGATTTAGAAATACTGGCAGCCTTTTAGAAATGAAACTGCAAAAGTAGTAATCAAAATTTTCTACACTGTCGTTTGTAATGTTAACCACACTGATCACTAATATAAAGTGGTAAAGCCAGTTTAACATGAATTCTTCATTATTATTTTGCTTTAAGACAGTAAAATTGTGTTCTGCAGTATCTGACTACAGTGACCTCATTCACACAAGGTGATGTCACCTCTGCTCAAAAGATGATTAATAACCTTTACCAGCTGGATGGCCTTGAGATAAAATATACTGCCTACATCTTCTGCTAATGTAGTTCTTGAATAAAAATCTTAAAATCTGATAAAAATGGTACCAGAAAATTGAAAAAAAAAAAAAAAAAAAAAAAAAAAAAAAATCTGAAATCTGAGAACATTGTGTATGGCCAATGTAGAAAAATGTTTCATAAACTCTGGTCTCCATGTTTTAGGTGTTTCCGTGCTTCAGCACACCTGACTTCAAATGATATCTGATTAACAGGCTGTGATTACATGAATCAGGTGTGTTAAAGCAGGTAAGCATCTCAGTAAACTCTACATACCTCTAGATAGTTATGCATGACAGACTTAGAAATATTTAAGATATTGAGAGAAATGAAAATATACCATCTAGAGCAAAATCCTGATCCAATAGTGAAACAAATGTGTCAATGTACACAAGTTAAATCAATGCATAACTGTGATTTAAAATCAAACTCTGTGAGTAAAAATATGCATGAACAAGGGTGGTAAATTAATCAGTCTTAATGGGGTTGTCCACTAAAACTAAACAATAATTTGCAGCAGAGCAGATGATATGGAATAAAGTAGAATAAATCACCTACAGTAATGCTGTGTAGTGTCTTGTGAAATGGCCACCAGGGTTATACAAAGGATGTGTCATTTCTGTCATCTATGCCAGATTTTTGTTTTTTCATGGGGCCTCCATTACAGATTTCATCATATTTCTTGTTTTAATTTACCATCAAGCTTATTAAATTGTTTTTTTCTTTTAAGGTTCTAATCTTCCAGACCATTACACTAACAAGAACTCGGAAGCCCAGTTTTTCCACCAATGGCGCTTTTCCTCATTTATGGCAAATCTAAAACCTAAGCTCTTCAATTATGCTGCGATAATCCGCTATTTTCTGGCTGAACGGCAGCATTTGGTGGACATTTTGTGGCTCGAACAAAGAAGCTACTAAAAAGGGAGGCGATATATAAAGATAAAACTTAGAAAAATATATCCATCCTTTATTAACCAATATAATTTCGCCATTTCGTTAAAAACTTTAAACGTGTCCTTCCAGCTCAGATAGGGCGCCGTCACATAACACAGGCCTGAAAACACAGCCTTCTTTTTACGGTAAAAAAACCCCCAACACATTTTGACAACTTCGCCAATAAAGCAGCGTATAAACCCCAAAAGGAAAGTATTGGCTGTGTTTATGATTGATTTCATCAAAAGATACGTTAAGTTCAACCAGGAGAAACTTCGAGTGACCGGCTAAGACCGGTTCAGCTGCGCACCGACCGCTGCTTCAAAAGCATGGCGACCAGCACAAAAACCTCCACTACCGTTAAAAACACGGACAGAAGTAGGGTTACTTTGACCTTCTGCGGCGAAATCCAACAAATTAAGGACTTTGACGTGCGAATAAGGAGAAATTTGATTAAATTTGTGCCGCGTAGGCCGCGGTTTTATCGAAGAAACGTGAAGGCCAGCTGGTGAGAGCTTCCGTCCTGATTTTAGAACAAAACCCGAAGAGGTGAGCCCGGAAAAAAACACACACAAAAAGCAAAATGGCAGCCAGAAAACCCGCTACTTACTGGGATATGCTTACTCATTGAAGATTGTAGCTTAATCATACAGCCGGTCCCAAGAAAAACGGTCAGAATATGAAACGGTTCTCCACCATACAGTCCGGTGTTGTTTCTCCGAGCTGAGCCGAAGTCTGCTGATCTGCCGGGGAAGACGCTGACACGAACCGGAAATGAGGCAACGCCGAGTGACGTTTCCAGTCAGGACTGTCAAAATAAAAGACCAGCGTTTCAAACTGCCCGAATAAAAAAAAAAGACAAGCATCAACATGCAATGTTTAAAACATTCACAAATGATTCATATCAAGACTAACTACCTTTTTATTGTGAATGAAATTACGCTGTTTTGCTATATAAGCTTAATAGTTTATCACAATATTTTGTGGTACTATTGTGATAATCAAAAGTGGCGATAATAACACTTACTATTTTTAGGTAACTATTTTTTAGTTTTAAAAAAAATCAACACTGTGTCAACAAATCAAAATCTTGTTACAAAAATTTTTTTTATAATAAATGATAATACGATAAATACTCCTATTTTGAATTGTCTTGCAGATACTTGGAAATCTATGTATCACTATGAAGAGAACAAGTCCCATAATCCCCAGTGAATTACATTGTGCTGCAAATACAAGTTGTCCTTTTTAGTCATTACATGCTTGGTCAAGATTAAATGTTTCATGCAGTTACATAGACTTCCTTAAGTAACTTATCTTTGGTGATCAGATGACAATGTGCTCAGTTACAACTTTGATTAAATTGCATTGTATAAAAATAGGACTGTGAGCCTATGATTGTTTTGTATTACAATGAACTGAAACAGTTTTTTGTAACTCCATATGAATTGGACCATTAAGAAAAGTTCATTGAAATGAAAGCAGCTGTAATTTGATACTCTAGTAAACTTCATTTACTAGAATTTTTATATTATGCAGGCCGATACAAATTTCATGTCATGTGCAATATTTCTATAATTCACATCTTTTTTATTTAAGCTTGTAGCACAATCTAAACATTTGCAGCCGTTATTTTTATACATCAAATGCTGTCTATTGCTAGTCGTTCACAAAAGAGAGAGTACATTTTACAAATTGTAACCAAACTGAGAACTAAAGCTGTTTTCTTGATACAGAGACTGCAGGGTGTGTATGGGCTCTTCAGATATGAAAACTCTACAAGTGCAACTGGTTAGTCATTGTTTTTCTAGCAAATATTTGCTGCAAATGCTGCATCAATGTCCTTGTTTCCTAAGATAAAACCATTATCAAGAGATAGCAGAACCTGCTGATCTCCACAATGTCTATAAAATGTCCTCTATAAAGAGAACTTTCATGATACAGGCGCTTTTATTTTGAACTTTCTGCTTCCGGTTTCGATTGTTTTTGCGTTTCACTGCCAGTGCCTTGATGCAATCCCTGGAAACCCCACCCTGAAAATGTGCGGTGTTATGCCCAGACTCATCCCGAGGAGGGATGAGTCTGGGATGAATATATATATATATATTCTGAAAAAAAAATATTTTAAGAAAATTATTGAACTACCGATTGTAGAAGAAAATAAGTCAAGAATAACAAACAATAAACATCACAATTGAATATTGCATATATATTCTCTGTATTTTATTTTATTATTGTATAAAATGTACGTTGGGTGGGCAATATGGACTAAAAATTTACCACAATATTTTGTGATACTATTGTATGATAACGACAAAGAACAATTTATTACTTTATAGGTAATTATATGGTCGTGACTGTGGGACACAGAAATTATAGCCTCATATAAACAAGTACTGTTGAAAAAGATTCACATTTTTAATATACTTCTTTAGGGCACCCGTCACATGGATAAGTGTGATTTATAGCACTAATCTGCACACAGCAACTGAATTTAATCATATTTTAAAATTTATTGGTATTTATTGATATTTTGAACAAACAGTGGAGAACATAGTAAATAAAATCCTAACAACACAATTATAAAAATAAAATTATATTTATTTAGTCAAAATAACAGAACACAAAAAGTCTAGAGCAATCTCTGTTTGGCACTCATCAAACTTAATTAATACTGCTGATTTGATATGTTGTTCGATTGTATGTTGAACAGAAACATTGGTGAACATCTCCATTGTGATTATTCAATTAAAATAAAAAATTCTTTATTGATGCCTTGGGAAACCTTTTTTTAAAAGTAAAAAAAAAAAACAACAAAACAAAATAAAGTAGATAATAATGTAATTGTGTGTGTTCTTTCTCCACACACTTTTTAAGCAATAGTTAAATGTTCATTACACAAAAATGTTTCATGTTATTGCCTCCTGCTGGAGACAAGTCTCGCTCTGAATATCGTATTACTTTTACAGGATTTGTAAATTATTAGATGAATTATAATTATAGTCATTGTGTTTCATTTTTGTTACTATTTCAGAATTAAAAGGAGTAAGTTTTCAATTGTTGAACTGCTAAACTCTTATTTAACCACTTGTATAAAATTCCCAAACAGTTTTTCAGAGCACATTTTCCAATTGCAAAGTATACGTGTGTTTTTGAGATTTTCAAGTTATTTGTCAAAACAGACAGCCATCTGAAGAGTATTTTCAAATGACTCCAAGATTGTGTGTGTAGGTTAGGAAATTAGGCAACATCAGTGTTTTGGGGTTATTTATCTCCTTCAGTTTACATCAAAGCTTGTAAAAAGTTAAGAACCAAAGTCACATGAAAAGGTCAACAATAAACGATGGTGACTAGCTGTCAGTTAATTGACTTCTACCGGACTCTGGATAATAGCTTTAGAAATCCTGATCTTTCTTTCTGGAAACTGCTTGGACCTGCAGTTTCAATTATTCCCATTTTCCACCAATGGGATGAGTGCAACAATGCTTCAGTCCCTACCAGTGGCTGGCTGGTGCCAGTTTGCAGGTGGTCTCCAGTGGCTGTCGGGGTTGGAGAGAATGTTCTAATCCGTCACCATTGTACCAATTGTCTATAAAAATTAATGTGCAAGTGAAGCTCTGCCTTCAAATGGGGGCAAATCAAATTCCAATTTCCAATTAATCAGCACAGAGACATGAATGACTCTGAAGATTTCAAGGTAACAATTCAACATTTTTTTTTCTTTATTTAGTTGAATTTACTGTAAAAGTGTGCAACGAATATAGATTGTATTTTAATCTAAAAATATAAATTGAGTATTTTTTTATTTTCAATGATTCAAATGTTTTTTTAAAATTGTTTTTTGTCTTTTATTTTATTTATTTTATGGTTAAGTACAAATGTATCTTCATAACATTTATTAAATTTCTTGTTTTACTAGCCTGACCGTTTATCTCGCCTCTAATCTTTCGCCCATTGACTTGGATTATGTCCATTCAACTTTTTCTTTAAATATAGTGAATCTAGGAAAATATTATATCCACAAGATGAAATGGAATGAAAAAAATCCCCTCTTTTAATAATTTTCAAGAAACTGACTTAAAAATATATATTGCCTCTGTTGAAAAACTTAACTTTAATAATAAGAAATTGGCAAAAACTTGAACTCTTCTCCAAAAATTTAACTTCATCTCATAAGCAGATCCGTTATTTTTTTGCTTTTATTTTTTTTTGCCTTTATTGTTCTTTTTGCTATAATATACCCTTCTTCATATGTATTTGAATATATTTTTGACACTTTATGAAAACCTAACTGAAAAGTACACATCATTTTATTTTACCAATGTATATATATTTATTTAACTTTTGTCTTTCTAGACTGTAACATCTACACCCTTAATATCTGCAATTACTCTTTATTTGTTTTTATTACAATATCTTAATATTTGACTTTGACTAAACATCTCTATGTATGTTCATGTTATTTGTTTAAAAAAAAAACAAAAAAAACAACAAAAAAACAAGTTGGATTCCGACCGTTAGTATTTCAACCAATCAGTGAACAGAAGTCGATTGTCGACGTCAATTTTCTGCGCTGTTTTAGAATTGTAGCTTAACCTCTAGTTTTAGCGATGGTGGCAGAGGAAATGAACGAAGCCGTTCAATCTGTTTAAAACATCGACTTAGCATTAACAGCCGTCATGTTCGGTTTAGCAAAGCTAAACGTTGTTTACATTACAAATAGTACAGTAAGCTGTACTGTTTATAGTACTTCCAGTAAGTACTGTACGCTTACCGGAAGTAGCCGGTAAGCGTTATGAACTCAAACTGGCGCATTACGTACGTCACGGGCAAAAGTCAGCGATTGGATAACATTTGAAACGTCAACAAACAATCGCATCTCAACAACCAAGGCGGTTAACGTACCCCGATGATACTCAAGAAAGGGTAGTTCTACTTCAACATATTTTTAAAAAGTAGCTGTCCAAGAAACTACTCAATCAAGAGTAAAAAAGTTTTTGGCAAAAAGCCAAAGTACTGAGTAACTGATCAAATTATCGATAATTTAATATTTAACAATTACATACAAAATATAAAGCTAAGTGGAAATTTTAGTATTTTAAAGACTGAAATTAAAATTATTTATATAAAAGAATCAGGCAAAAGAAAATTTTTCCAATTCAGTTTCTGTCAAAATAAAACTGATGAAACTTTAAGAAAAATTGCAGATATGTGTTTGTGTCTGGTGAAGTTTTGGTTAAAATTAGTTTGTTCTTCATTCAGTGGGTAAAAAATCCAGAATTTTACTCAAAAAATGAGTAGCGATACCTAATAATGAAATTACTCAAGTAAAAGTAAAAAGTACAGTGTAGTAAAAATACTTCTAAAGGTATATTTTTGCTTCAAATGTTACCTAAGTAAATGTAACTAGTTCCTACCCAACTCTGTCAATAGCTGAGGGTAAAGCCAAGCGTAGAACAAGGACTTATTTTTATAAGGCTAATCATCTTAGTAATATTTATTACAAACAAACAACAAAAATGTTGTCTTGTCATTTTTTAGTGCCAACACATTTTTAAAGTAGGAATCAAATGACAAATAAAATCCTTTAATTATTGATTTGTCAGTGTCTCAGCACCAGTTTTGGGACTTTTTTTTGCAGGAGAGTCACAGCAGAAGCAAAGACCAAACAGATGGAACAAAAATGAGTCTAGGCAAAGAAGAGAAAGGAGTTAACGTAACTAAGAAGTACGTACCTCTGATGGGTCAAAACTGCAGAGGAGGAGATCCACTTCTTGACCAGTGTTTGGCCAGCTCTGAAATGCCATCAGCGCCTCTTCCTAACCCTCAAGATGAAGATCTGCAACTGGAGGAACATCCACATAGGGAGGACTGGATGAAGGACGAATCATCCCAGACGAAGGTGTCGTTTGGTGGCCTAGGTGTCCATCAGCAGACCATGGAGGAGCTGAAGACCATGCTGAGGCACAGTCATCTGGTCAGCGTCCGAGGGAGAGAGGAGGGGAAACCAGAAAGTCCGTTTACGTACCTCCATGGGAGCAGCAGCGGAGGACGCGAGAGACGGGGGGACGATGACGATCCTCACAGGACATTCAGCACCTTCAAACCTCAGTCTGATGCTTCCAGAAGGGGGGGCAACTCCAGAGAAAGTCCGCCTATTCATCCACCCCCCGCTGTGGATGCATCCAGCTCAATCAGGTCTGCTGCCAAAACAAATAGGCAGCCTGGAGTCAGGATCTGCGCACATTCAAGCAGCAGAGCCTGGGGAGAGACGGGGGATTCAGGTCAGTGACGCTCAGTTGTAACTAGTTAGTTACTTAAGTAACTTTTTGGAGAAAAAAAAATACTTTGGGAGTATTTTTATTACAATGTACTTTTTACTTTTACTTCAGTGACTATCATAAAGTGTCATCAGAGTTGGGTAGTAATTTATATTTACATGATTAACATGTTTTTGGGAAAAAAATCCCTATAGGAGTATTCTCACTATGCTGAACGTTTTACTTTTACTTGAGTAATTTTATTATGAAGTATTTCTACTCTTACTTGAGTAAAATTTTCAACCCACTGAATGAAAAACACATTTTAACCAAAAATTCACCAGACACACACCTGCAGTTTTTGTTAAAGTTTCATAAGTTTTTTATTGGAAGAAACTGATTTGGAAAAAAGTTTCTTTTACTTGAATTTTTTATTTTTTTCTACTTGTATGAATTATTGTCTTTTTTTTTTTTTTTTTTTACCTTAAAATACTAGAATTTCTATTTAACTTCATATTTTGGTCCATCGGCTTGTGTAATTTGTAAATATTAAATGATTGATAATTTGATTAGTACTTGAGTAGACTTTTTACAAATACTTTTTTATGGCTACATTTACTTGGGTAAAAATATGTTGAAATAGTATTTTTGTGTACTTTACCTATCTCTGGTGATGCTTAGGGTGAAAGACAAGCTAGTAGAAATATTTATAAACAGATCAAGATTAAAAAAATAATTTAGCTTTACCCGTTTTTATGGTTGTAGACAATCACAAAACATAATGCCTAATAGGCTTCATATTTAATTTTGTCGTATTTTAAAAGCTTTGATCATTTATTTAGACAAGGTCCTTCTAGTGCATGGGTGTTCAAAGTGTGGCTCTCGGGCCATTTGTGGCCCCTGACCACAATTCAAGAATAATGTAAATAAATTAGGACAAAACTACAACTTTTAAATTAAAATCAACTTTCAAAAACTGATCATCTTTTCCAATCTTTGTGTTTCTGTACATTGTTGACTTCTACTTTAAAGTACACCTTGGAGGTTGTAGGTCATCAAGTCTCCATGACAACCACCTGGAAAATATCGACATGACAGGGGATTGTTTGAGAGCCATGCCTAGAAAATGCCTTTTTTTGTTCCACCATCACAAATATAAACATCTGGAAAACTGTTCTAGAACTTTCTTTAAAAAATGTATATTTTTTAGAGTAGTTGCCTTATTGAATGGTAAATAGAAAATATGGTAGAGAAAAAGAGAGAAGGGGAAGACATGAAGCAAATGTCCCTGGGAATTGAGCGCAGTTGTCCACCAATAATTGTGGCATTATTGATTTGTTCCCAATTGAATAAATTAACATAATTGATTTTTATACACATCTTTACCTGGAGGCCAACAAACGTATCCGGTTTTAGACTTTATGTTTGTAAAAGTTCTTCAGAGAAAACCTGAATAGTAAGTTTTAGAAACACAACATATTTATTCAGGTCAAATGTTAAAATTGTTTCCCGCAGATAACGACAACAAAGCCGTTGAATTCTCCAGCAACTTGAGGTTTTTCTCAGCCATGGAACAAATCAAGCAGCAGATCGCCAGAGAAAACATCAACTTTGTCCGTTTTGAGGCCACCGACCTCCACGGAGTGTCGCGGTCCAAGACGGTGCCTGTCCGCTTCTTCCATGTAACGAACTCAAATTATTCTTTACTGTATTTATCCGGGTGTATTTATGTATAATGACAGAGACAGAACTTGATCTAAGTGTCAGCTAGTTTCTGAGAGTAAGGAGAAGAAGAAAAGGTATTTTGTTTCTCTGATTTAGGTTCACACAGCAGGCAAACGTGGCCCATATCCGACTTTTTCACCGCTGTCTGAATGATCCAATCCTGATTTTTTTCACATTCCCTCTGTACCGCGTCCCCCAAAAATCCAACCTGTGTTACTTCAATATTTGTTACTAAATCAAATATATACCCGATTGTTTTCGAAGCGTCTGCAGTCGAGCTTAAAACAAGTTCACATGTCTTTATGTAAGTTAGTTTTGTCTTATTTCAAGTAAAATACTCACACTAAACTAGACAAAAAATACTTTGTCAGATTTTGTTTTTGCAGAGTGAACAACCACACACATATAAAAAAATCTGAACTGCTGTGTGAACGTAGCCTAAAACTAAACCATCACTAAAGGCTCTACAGTCCTGTAAAGTTTCTAAAATGTTTGTATTTAATGAATGTACTGTCATCACAGGAGAAGGCAATATATGGGGTTCCCATGCCAAGAAGCTATTTGGAGCTGACCCTGAGCCCGAAGAGCAACGAAGTGGACCATGCCAACACCGCCAGCTTCAGCAGTGATGTTCTTCTGATCCCTGACCTTTCAACTTTCAGAGTCCTGCCTTGGGCCGAGCAGACAGCGCGGGTCATATGTGATCCATGCACCATCACAGGAAGCCCCCTCCGCACCTCGCCTCGCCTTATCGCCAAGCAGCTGCTCGGTCAGCTCCAAGGCTTGGGATTCTCCCTGCACTCATCCTTCACCTACGAGTGCTGCGTTCTGGGAGCGCCGGACAGAATCGGACCAAAGACGCTCCTGTTCCCTGCCACCACGCTGCTGAGCAACCACGACCTGCCGTTCTTCCAGCAGCTGGTGGACAGCATGTACTGCATGGGCGCAGACATCGACAGCATCGCCTCTGCCAGTGGGCCAGGCCAGATGGAGATCAACTTGAGGCCGGAGTTTGGGATCGCGGCTGCAGACAGCGCCTTTACCTTCCGAACTGGCATTAAGGAAATGGCTCGAAAGCACAGCTACATCGCCAGCTTTTTCACCGATGACGGTCTGTACAACGCCGGTGTGCTCTCCCATAGCCTATGGGACGCCAATGGGCGGCGCAGTCTGTTCCAGAGTGGCGAAAAGGAAGTAGATCTGTCTGAGATTGGTAGGAAGTGGCTGGCGGGGCTCCTCACCCACTCTGCAGCGCTCAGCTGCCTGATGTCACCCGGCCTGGGCTGCCGGAGCCACATCGCCAAAACCATAAAAGACCCCAAGCGGGTTCTCTACGCCACCTGTGGCTGCAATGACAACAGCAGCTCCTTTAATATCAAATGTCACGGCGGGAGGGAGACGCACATCGACAACAAGCTGGGCTCAGCCATGGCGAACCCTTACATCGTCCTGGCTGCCACGGCGGCCGCAGGCCTGGACGGCATCAGGAGAAACCTCAACATTGAGAACATCCTGAGCAAAACCCCCGGCCAGCAGAGGGAGTTCGCCATCCCCGTGAAGCTGGACAACGCGCTGGAGGCGCTGGCGGAGGATGACGTCATCTGCGGCACCCTGGGAGAGCCGTTTGTCCAATACTTCATCGCCATGAAGAAGTTTGAGATCGAGACCCAAGAGCTGGACGATGAGAGGAACAAGTGCCTGGAGTATTTCATTTGAACTCATCTGTGGTGTTTTCGCTCATAATTTTGCAGATGAAACAGTTTCTCTCGTCAAGCAAGACGAAGTTTCCCTCCTTTTGTTTTATTAAAGATGAATAAAAGTGAATTCTGACGTCATGAGATGCGTGATACATTATTGTTTCATCAACATCATAAAAACAATACAAAACAGTTTATTTTACACCACAGCAAAATGAAGAAGACACTGTTTTATTAGAAAGGCAGATAAAATCTTCTTTAATATTAGAATTAACAATAAAGCATTTTCTTCATCTTGTGTCGTTTGCTTACTGTTGTAATTACCATTTTGACCTCTGGGGGTCACTGTCTCCGCAGCAGAGTTGAAAGCATGTTGCTGAATCATCATGATGCATATTAATTATTAAAGCAGTTTTGATTCCCTTTAAAAATTAAACTGAGTCAGTGTGTGAAAGTTCTGGATGGGATTTTGCTTTTTTTGTTAAAACAATACCATATTCAGTAGTTATTTTCAGTTTTTGACTCTTCCAGAGACCGTAAATGTAAATGCAAAGTGCCAAAAAGTTGTTGGTTAAAGCATTTTAGCTTTATTTTATAACGTAAGAATATCTTTTATTGCAAATCCATGTCTTCGTGGTCTTCTGTCCACAACAAGGAGATAAATATGAAGCTTTGTTAATAAATTTAAATAGATCTGACCCTGAATAGAGTTGCTGAAAACATAAATGTGTGTCGAGTCATTTCCTTCAAAGAAAAATGACAAAATCCACAACAAAAATACAAACAATTTAAGCTTAAAAGTGGCTGCTTTATTAATTCAGGTCTGACGTTAATTGTTTAATTCCATACAATAATTAGCACTAATGTGAAAAAGGTAAATATTTTAAAAATAATAAATATCCACCTGAAGCCACATGTAACGTGTAATCTAAAAATATTGGAAAAATATTTATTTAAAGTGGCAACGTGGCTGCAAGAGTTAATGAATAGAGACTTTTGTTAAAAAAACAGAATTATGTTTAAATCATGAGACTGTGGGGAGAAAATGCCAAATTATTTCAACAAAATTTGCAAAAATATTATAAAATGTACACTTAGCCATGGTAAAAACAACTTACTCTCCATTTTAAAATATAAAAGATTTTGTCTTTACAAAACACAGATTTCACCACATCATAATTTATTAAAACAAAGATGAAGCAAAATGGAAAAGTCCTTTCTTTTTACCATTACTGTACAGTAATATTTAACATTTACATGGATTTATTTGGAACACGTTGAAGCTTATTGTCTCAATATTATTAGAAAATCCCTGTTTAAGTTACAGATTTCTTGTCCAGTAGAACCACTTGCAACACATTTAATAAAAATAAAAACACTTCACAGAAAAAACTTGCAAAGTGCAGATATGTAAACATTAGAGTTGGGTACAGGATCCAAGCGGCAACACAACTTTAGAGTGAGAAGCCTCAACTTCTCTTTGACCTTTCACCTCTTCGTATCCCTGTTGTCTATCTACGCGTAACAACTTCCTCCCTTCCTACTTCTCTCTTCTACTTGTAAGCGAAGTTTTTCATTCTCTATATTTCATGATATTTGGAGACACATAATCATGGAAGTGCTAGAATCCAGCCCTCTTGTCCATTCTCTGTAAATGCTAAAACTTGCAGAGTCATGGGGGTCTGGAGGACTTTCTCCGGCGGTTATCGGATGAGCGACACCCTGGACAGAGACACAGTTGTGTTTTTGGACTGTGGGAAGAAGTGGGAGTACCTGGAGAGAAATCACCATGCTCTGGGACAGGGGTCCCCAAAGTGGGTCCTGGAGGGCCGGCATCCTGCATGTTTTAGTTCTCTCCTTGGTGGTAGTGACAAACTTTCCAGAATGTAAATGTTCATCTTAGGCCTCTAACGAGTCATCATTTGATCCAGGTACGTTAAATCGGGGAGAGAACTAAAACATGCAGGATGCCGGCCCTCCAGGACCCACTTTGGGGACCCCTGCTCTGGGAGAACATGCAGTCTGCATGCAGAAAGGCCACATGTTGGGGTACCAACCCAGGACCGTCTTGCTGCAAGGCAACAGTCCTAGCAACTACCGCACCATGCTAAAGTCAATGCTAAAATCTCACAAGTAATTTAGTAAATTAGCTTATTTGCACATGCAGAGACTTTATTATGTTTTTGAACTGTGATGAGAAGTCTGCTTTAGTGGTACTTAGTGTCAGGAATATCTTGAAAAACGTAATTTTGATTCCTTTGTATGTCTGCTACATGTGAAGATTGAAGAATCTAAGAATTTATTTTGGATTTTGTTTATTTTTCCATTTATCTCCTGTTAAACATGACCCCTGCTGCTACTGTTGATTTATCCCGTTGGATTCACATTAAGCTATAAATAGAATATAGAAAATTACCTTCGATCATGAAGGTATTGATTGACACATCATTTGTACATATTGATCAAAACTGCAAAGGTTCATTTTAGAGAAGGGCCAAACTTACCAGCGCCCCCTACCGGATGTGACTATTTATTTTTATTCATCAGATTTCCCATTCGCTGCATTAGTCGCCCCAGTTTGTTGTCAGCGCCCCCTTGTGTCTGATGCATACGAAAGTCGTCACCCCATCTAGGTAGGGACAAGCTTTTCACTTTGTCTGAGCTCTTCGTCGACCTTCCCGGCTTATCCAGCTGGATGTTATCGTTGCTAATTAGGAGCTCATAGCGACTGTAAGCCCTTTCTCTCTTGACCTGAGAGCCAGACGCTGCTTCTGTGTCCGGAGCTCCTGTTGAGCCTTGGTCCTGATCTGCAGAAGGGGTTGTCTTTCTTTTGCTTGATCGCTGAGAGGACAGCTTTGAGAAAGGAGATTTCTGTTTTTCTGCCCGTTTTTCTGTCTCCGATAGCCCACCGAGAGAGTTTTGCTGCTGGGACGTTTCTGTTGACGGTTCTTTCTTATTCAGTCGCCCTAAAGAAGACGCTTTAGAAAGGCCTGTCTGGAGCACTAGGTTTGAGTCCGAAGTGTTCTGGGATTTCAGTATGGACCGTTTTTCTTTCCTGGAGATTTTCTTTTCCTTGTCTGTAAACTCCTTCTGCGTGTGCTCTTTCTTTGTAGTAACTCTTTGAGGCTCCACAGAAGAACCAGATTCTGCTGAGGGTACATGAAGGGATTTATTCCCTTCTCTCGGAGGAGGTGAGTCTATTTTATGTTGGCTCGAACCACAACTTTCACCAGCTTTATGATGATGATTTGATTCTACAGGTAAGCTCGATTTCTTAAGGTGTTCTCCTTGGACAACATTCTCATCTTTAAACCTCATTTCATTTTTGTCTCTAAGTGCTGATTCAAAGCGATCACCACGAGCGTTTAATGCCTCTTTTTCTTCAGGCATCTCGGTCAAAGACTCCATCACCCTGGACTGCCTGAGACTGCCAGAAATTAAACTAGAGATCTTGAGAGTTGAGTCGCTGAGTTCTGAATCTAATCCAGATTGTGTCCCTGCAGGAGCATAGTTGTGCGCAGGCATTGTCTTTCGATCGGCACCCATTTTCATATTGCTGTGAGAGGCCGAGCGTTTACTATCCATGAAACTTTGTTCTGTCCAGTCAGATTCCTTAAAGAGTTCATTGTCTGTCAGATTGAGAGTGTTGTCTGCATTTGGATTCATTTCTACACCCCTTGGTCTTCCACGATAAGTTCTCATATGTTGCAGTCTTTCTGCAGTTGAGTGCAAGGATCGCAACGATTCTTGACTTTGTCTGAGATTGGCATGCGCCTGCAAGCTTAGCCTTTTTAGCCTCATTTCCTCCATTCTAGACTTAATGTTCATCGACCTGTTGTGAATCATCTGTGACTGATACTCATTTAAGCCCATCTGACTGCCATGGGGACTCACAGGGGGCTCAGCATCAGGAGGTATATCGCTCTGTATTAGGTATGTGTCCATCTTCCATTTGTTAAGAGATGTTTCAGAGTTGAATGGTATCAGATTGTGGTGTGTGCCATAGCGAGTCTGGTGCCTCAGGCGCTGCTGAGATGCTCTGTTTGGTTGCTGCAAGTCTCTGCTGTGCCTCGGGGGGGTGCCAGAAAGAGGAACTCCAAAGTTCTTGGTTCCCATTCTCAGGCGACTCGTGGAATTCAACTTCTGCAAATCTCCACCATAACCGTGACCTCTCATTAAGTTCCCTGCGTTTGTAAAGTGAGACTGGTGCAGCATCTCCTGCACACTGAAACCCCTGCTTAAAGTGGCTGCACCATTAAACCTGTCGTTTATTGAACCTCTCATGTTAGGTCTGGATTTCATGTGAAGATTGAGAGAAAGGTGACTGGACGCTGGGTACGTAGATGTAAGACTCCCAGTGGACAGAGCTTCAGGAATTATGGATCGAGCGTATAATCTTCTGAACTCCTCATCGAAGGAAGAAACTAGTTGACCGGTAATTACTAGGACCATGCTCAGGTTGATCTTCTCAAAGGACCAGGAGTAGCTTGAAAAACACAAAAGACACAGTAAATGAGGGAGTATTACAGTATAGAAGATGTTGCTAATAGCTAACATGATAAACATCTACATGTTTTAGCAGTCAGCCATGACATAGCAAGAGGGAAGACAAGGTAAGACGCAGAGCAAGACAAGAAGCTCTGTATTTGAAGCAGTATTTAAATAGGAAAGTTCAGCAGGGCTCTCATGTAGGCCTATTCCACCAACAGTTTGGGGTCAGTCAAACTGTGCCCAAATTTGAGGGAAAGCAAGAGGCAAGACAGGGCCTGGCAAAAGACAATGCAAGATAAAAGACAAAGCAAGAGGCAAACTAGGCAGAGACTTTTGTATTTTTATAAAACATTTCAGCAATAAGGTCTCCCATGTAGGCCTCTTGCACCAATTACTGTTTTAAAATCAATTTTGTGTTTTTACACAGGTTCAAATCGGGCGCCGCTGAATGGTTGGTTTTTCTGTGCAACAGTGACATGACAGACCATCTGAACAAAGAAACAACTAACAAAAAAGGTAGAGAAGAATCTGCATTGGTCTGTCGAGGAAACCCAGCAACGGATTTCATTTTGGGCTCAAAAGCAAAGTCATGCCGTCTCCGTTATCAGCTGGTAAATGCGTCACTGTACAAAGTTATCAATTTCTCTGTTGTTTTTTAGACATTAGCCTCTCTGTTATACCTAGTCACCATGAACACTGTATTGGTGATCAGATGAAAGTTCAAACATGCTAGTAATCTTATGAGCAGGGCTTTTATGGAACCAGCACATGGATTTTGACCCACCAAGACTGACTCACCTATATGTTCCATATAAAACCGTCTGGCAGTCCACCAGAATAAACCGCTGCTCCAAGCCTCCATGAAACTTCGCTGCCGACCGACACTGATACTGTTCCCCCTGAACCGTCCGAACACGAAGGCTCTGAAAGCGACGAACAAAAAGTCCAGTTAGAGCCTAAGGATATCTATCGATCCATTATCTTTGCCCTATTTCTGCCTGCGGCTAGCAGCTGTTTTCCTAGACTGTAGCAGTAACCCTAAAGATCTCTATTTCAGGTAATTGTGATGGATGTGGCATGATTCATAAAATTTAATTTAATCATGTAAGGAAATCTCATGTGATCAGGCTGAGCTAATTTGGGACTGTTGTGATAAGAGGATGCAACTAGCATAAAACCGATACGGCGGCGTAAACAAATTTTTGTGTCATGTCAGCAGCCTTTTCGAAAGAAAAACCCTGGATTATAACTGGAATGTGACTTTGCCTGTTTCAAAACCACTGGAGTGGAGGGAGGCTGCATAAAGCATGTTTGAGAGCATTTACAAAGAAAAGAAAATAAAACAGGAACATTTCCAGCGCAGTGGCTTTTGTTTTCTGGAGTATTTCAGCCTCTATCCATTTGTGGTGAAGCGCTGGGTGTTTTTAGATAACAGATCCCGTGTGTGGTGAAAAACATGCAGCAATAAAACAACAAAGATTCACATTTGGGATAATTGTTGCTTAAATGTTACAGCAACACTGTGGATTAATGGTTTTTACAGCTCTTTATTGTGATTCCCAGAAAGAGTCGAACCCAAAATAGTCACTTTAATGTAAATAGTAACGGAAAACATGGAGAACTTATAACTCCTAAAACCATCCAGTGAACATTTTCCAGGTTTTCTTCTTATTGCTGCTAGTGACAGATAAACTCTACAAGATCAAACTTGTCAGTTTTTACAAGGTTGATGTTATGATGTGGCGGCTGTCTGAGTGCTTTGCACTACAGCCACAAAGCTGCCATTGTGCTCCCCCTCCTGTTTGCACTGCTGAAACATCATCCTGATGCCATTTAACAGGAAAATCCAGCCGCACTGACACAGTTGTGCCGTACGATAAGAAGTAGCAAAGAAAAGAGAAAGTATAGACTTTTAATATGTGTGCAGAAATCATCCTTAGTTGAATAATTACTGATCATAGTAATTATGATCATTAATGATCAGCCTGTCGCAAAGGCAATGCTACAGGGAAAATGCAGAGATGTTTTCCTTTTTAAGTTCCAGGGAACCTTTTAGAGAATATCTTAATGATATTCTCTAGCTTGTTTGTTTACTCCGATTATAGACTTTTAAATTCCTGCCTTTCCGTGAAATCCCTTGAGATCATTTTACCTGAAACCCAAAGTCACTTTGCCAATCCTTAAACCTTTAAAATGTGTCCAGAGGAGACACACCTGCCATTCACTCATTCCTTCAATCTGACCTGGCAAACCAGGTTAAGTCAGGTTAAGATAGTTTAGTTTAATAGTGTGTTTATTTGATATGAAAATTTTTTTTACTGCTACATGATGCTATACTTTGGAAACTGATGGAAATGATGGGCTGTTGCAGATGCAAATAGTTTTAAAATAAACATAAGTGGCTGATGACAGCAAGCATGACAGAGGGGAAACATTCACTTAGGAAAATAAGGAGTTTACCTTGTTTGTTAGGATTTTCAGTGAGCTAAATGGAAAATGTATCTCTCATAATTTCAACAAGTTCAAGTAAGTTTATTTATCCCACACATTTAAAAACAACTGCAACTTTGACCAAAGTGCTGTACAGAGGACAGAAACGTTCAAAAGCACACTGTCTGTGACACATCGTTATTTTACTTAAAGCTGCAATGCGGAACTTTTATTTAAAGAAAAACGTTTCTTAACATATTTGTTAAAACTGGCACCGCGTATTGACAGTTTGATATGAGACAGATAATCTGTGAAAAAATGTAGCTCCTCCTCCTCCTGGAAACAACCAATCGGAGCCAGGAGGAGGGTCTTAGCGCTGTCAATCATGCCTCGTTGTGAATGCAATGCTAGCTAACATCGACACCAATGACAGCGGATAAACGGTTTTCCTGTAACATTCAGTTGTTTCTTAGATTAAACTGTCACAACATGGTGACAGTTTTAACAAATACAAAAGCTATATACTGCAGCTTTAATGCTAATCAAAAAGTCCAGCTGCATCCCACATGATTGATTGATTGATTAATCTTATTTTTTTTTACCTTGATGTCATGGAGGTTAATGCCCATACTGCGTGACATGTTGAGGAAGCTGCTGACCCGGGAGTCATCCAGGAGGATGTAGACTACCACCCCTCTGAGAGCCGCACTGATTAGCTCCTTAAAAATGTCCACATCTGTGAAAACATCCATCGCTATGGCAACAATCTGCAGACGCATAACCACAAACACATAGGATTCAATCATATTTGTTTTGTTGTAAACAGAGTTACAGCTTTAGCTTCGCAAAAGCTAAAGCTGTAACAAAAAAGTGGATAGTTGATCTAATCTCTCATCGATGCAACTGAATTCAGGATTTATTAATTTTGTAAAACTCAACAAATTATTACATTATTAATTATTGTATAATTATTATATCTAAAAATAGACAGAGTATGGCACACCTGCAAACCCTTTAAGACATAACAATCCAGTTAAGCTGACAGGCCTGTTAGTTGTGGTTTGTACGAGTTTGGCTTTCATGGAGTTAAGGAGAAAATCGTTAGATTTAGATAATTAGTTTTATTTTTTTGTAGCTACCAAGCCATTCAAGAGGCACAGCAAACATGCAGTAGATGGTGCTGTGGTTTTATCTACATGCAAAACAGTCAGTGCATTGGAAAAGCCAACATTGCCCATCCCTGAACGCCTCGTCATCTCAAGAAAACAAGCTAGTGGGGATACATATCTGGATTAATTGACTGCTTTGTGGGTGGACTCTCTATAAAGTAACTTGTCAATGTAATTTATGATCAGATTTAATTCCCTCAAAAACTCAAAAAGATTGTTTTTGCAAAATGGGCGGAATCAGAAACAGATGGGTTGTGGAATGCTTCCCAGTTCCCGTTTGACCTGTTTCTGTAACAACTGTCACAACTGCACAAACCGGCATGAAAACCCAGACATGCACTCATGCTCAGTCTGTATTATTGGCCAATAGGCAGAATGAGCCTCCAGTTGTTGTTTGGACCTGCCATGAACTGAAACACGTGCTGAGAAAGTGGCTGCACAAAAAGCTTTGTTGGGCTTGAGTAGATACACAGCTAATCATTTGCATTCATACGTAAATAGATCTTCCAGCTGCAGCTTTAATTCACAGAACAACAGTATGTGTATGTGAAAGTACATTTAGGTATATTGTGACTGGAATATTTTGGACAAAGACTTTGGATGTGGTACTTGAGCTAAAGCAGGGGTGTGCAAACTTTTTGTCACGTTGGCCAGAATTGCTTCAAAACTAAGAAAATAATAATAAATAGATAAAATTAAACTATAAAGTCAATTGCTGTCCATCTTTTTGTACAAAATGTATGTTATTTTTCAGGATTATGTGCAACATTAAGTCTGACATTAGATATCAGTTAAATACAAGAGGACCGAGGATAAATGTGATACGTTTGCAAGTACTTTTGTAGAAACCAATTTATTGAGTAGGTGTATTAAACATAATGCGCTTTCAATGTGCAATGTGGAAACAATTAACCTATTTACGATTAATTGTCGATAAATGGTTTATTCGTTCCAATTGATTAACCAATAACTTCCCTTTACATCTTCTTTTAGTGTTGTAGTTCGGCCGCCATCCAGCAGAGGGCGCCACTGGTCACCATAAGCGGAGCCTTTTATAAAAACAAAGATGGCGGCTGGATCATATCGGAACGGGAAGGAGAAATGGTCCAAACTGTCCGGTGTTGGATGTAAAATGCTCCTTATCCGTAAGTTTCACAATGTTTTTGTTTTTAATCCATTATATTATGAAAAATGTGTCTGTTTATGTTGTGGAAAAACAGTCGAAAAATGGTGATTTATCGCTCATCAGTGAGAGCTAGCATCCTTAGCTTAGCCATGTTTGGTGCTGAGCAGGAAACGTTCTGCAGGCAGAAGCATCTGATGTTTACAGAGATAAAACTAAACCTACAGAAGCGATGGCATCTGGTTGAACAGGTTACTGGGAAATGATTTTATTCCAGTTAGACGTTTAGAAAGAGATGTTTTCTTTTTATGAAAACTAAAAGATGACAGTCCAGTGCATAATGTTTTCAGGTAGTTTTAACCAACATACGGATTGAGAAGGAGAAAAAAACTTAAGTGAAGTTCCCTCATCGAATTAAACGAGACGACCTCTGGGGGCTGTATTACAATTAACTAGGTAATATAATATAATTGTTGCAGGTAAAAAGGGTCCTTCTGCATCTATTTAGCCGCATCTAATGGTGGGACAACTAGCTGTTTTGCCAGAGAGTCAGATCGGTTTTGAAGGATGTTTTCTCACTTCATTGATGAAATCATCATCTAAAAACAGTTTTTGATATTTACCCAGGTCATTTTTGTCTGGCATTAAAATAAAACTGCAAAAAAACTGATACAAAATCAGTACAATTTTGCACATATGCCCTGTAAATACACTGTTAAGGAGATATCATTTAAGAGGCACACAGAGATAGAAAATAAAAATAACTCTGAGGTTAATTGTAAAGGAGATTGATTATCCTAAATCAAACTACAAAGCACTTTTTAATAATGTGAAAGCAGATTAGTTAATAGAAGATTTTAAATCAATTTCAGATTTCTTGTGAAATCTAACAACTTATGATTTTTATTTTTTTTTTAGATAATTTTCAACTTTACAAGCTCAGAAATTCCAAATGTTGTTCTAGTAAATTTCTAAGATTAATCTCAAAATATCTGACTTTTACCATTTAATTTTTGACTTTTGGAGCTCAGAAGTGTCCAAGTTCGAAAAAGTTTCTAAAATTAGTCTAAAAATCTCAGATTGTTTGGCAGTTGACTTCTTTTTTTCCATCTATGATGACAATAATACACTGTTGTAAATTTCAAACCCACCAAGTCTTAAACTTCATTACCTTTTTAAACCTCATTGTACTCAAGTAAGAGTACTTCAACATATTTTTACTTAAGTAAAAGTAAAATGTATTTGGTGGAAAGTCTACTCAAGTAATCAAATTATCATTTTAAAATTTAAAATTACATAATCAGATGGAACAAAATATGAAGTTATGTGGATATTTTGGTATTTTAGAGTTATTTCCACTAGAAACTACGGCTGTGTTTTTGCAGTGTTCACCTGACAGATAACAGGTGGGGTTCAGATCTCACCTGCCGCGCCGTCTGGATCTGTTTCCGCACCACCTCTTTAATGGTCGGCGTGTTCTGCCGGGGCGGGTGGAACAGCAGGCTGATGCTGGTGTCGGCGGCATCCAGCCGGGCCTCCGGCCAGCCCAGCTCCAGCTCCGGAACCTCCTCATCGGACTCGCTGGGGAAGTAGGTAGAGGAGCTGTCCCGGTCTGCGTTTCCTGAGTCCTCATCCACAGCCGGTAGCTCTGCGCTTTCCAAAACGAAGCGGATCTCCTCCTCGGACAGGAAGTGGCTGACCTGCTCCGCCTGCAGGAACTCCTCGTAGGCGTCGACGCCGCCGCACAGCAGGGCGTAGATGGCCAGGCGGTACGACTCCCGGTAGTGAGGCTGGATGTAGAGGCTCTCGTCCTTGATGGAGGACAGCTCGGACAGATTGGACTCCATGGATGACGGATTCACTCCAAGTCTGCGTGTGAAAGCATCAGTTTAAAGTTTATAATCCAGGTTTCACCATCTGGTTTAAAAAGGTGGAGAAGATTCACAGTTTTCTGCATAAAAACCGTATCGGACCAGACCGCTAATATTTCTATTTCAATAAAGTAGATGCAGAGTTCGGTAGTAACTAGTTATATTAACTACATTTACTCGAGTGATGTTTTTGAAAAAAATTTACTTTCAGGAGCATTTTTACTACGTTGTACTTTGAGTAATTTTGTTATGAAATATTTCTATTCTTGAGTAAAATTTCTGGATTTTCTACCCACTGAATGAAAAACACAAAATGTTTTAACCAAACATTCTCCAGACACAAACACGCCTGCAATTTCTGCACAAGTTTGTTTCACAAGTTTTTTTTATTTAAATAAACCGATTTGGAAAAATTTTGTAATTTTTGTGACCTTTTTTGAATTATCGTAATTTTTGTCCTTAAAATACCAAAATTTCCACTAAACTTTATATTTTGATCCGTCTGATTATGTAGTTTTTAAATCTTAAATGATAATTTGATCAGTTACTCAGAACTCGAATAGACTTTTTATCAAATACTTTTTTACTCTTACTTCTTAGCTACTTTTATTTGAGTAAAATTTGTGGAAGTAGTGGTACTTCTACTTGAGTACAATTTTTGTGTACTACTCTGGTACTAACTAGTTACATTTCCTGAGTAGTATGTACCTGAGTACTTCTAGAATTCGTTTTACTACAGTCTTCTATTTAATTTTACTTCAGTAATGTTACGATGGTTTATAAATATAAACCTTCTGGATTTTCTACCCACTGATTAATTTCCTCAAATTAACAAAACCATGTTTATAAAAAATCCATGGGATGCAAACGCAGACTTATAGACTTATAATGTAACTATTAATTACATTTACTCAGTTACATTACCTTTGCTTTTTGGAAAGAATGTACCTTGGTAAGTAGTTTTACTGCACCTTTACTTTTTACTGGAGTTATACCATAACGAAGTGTCATAAACCTTCTGGATACTCTACATACATTGAGTAACTTGAATGAAAGAAACAATTTAACCAAAAAATACCTACATATGTCAAAGTGAGACCTCGTGTTTATACGCAGTCTTTCTTGTTTTACATAAATACATATATATATAATATACATATAGTAATTTTTTTTCATTTTAGTCTTTAAAATACCAGAATGTAACTATAACTTTATATTTTCTGTCATTTTTAAATATTAAATCAGATGTGATCAGTTACTTTGGATTTAAATATTCTAAATACTTTTTTTTACTCTTGTTGAAAAATATGTTGAAGCAGTGCTTTTATTATTAGGTACTCTATCCACCTCTAAGTAGAAGGAATTCTTGCACATTTAAACAATTATTATTCTTGCAGTGAGAGGCTATTTAACTGGAATTAAAACCAGATTTAATTCCCAGTCAGACTGCATAAAACTCTTAATACCAAACAGGAAATACTTACTTGATCACTGCAGATCCTGGTTTCCTGTTCTGCTGTGAACCTCAAGCATATTAAAATATATAGAAAATGAAAGCCCAGTGTTCGTCCGTCTGCCTCCAGCAGAACTGCCCATCTGAACTGTCAGCACCGACAGCCTGCTGTACCTGCCCGGTTTCCGCTCCGCCCACCTGAGCTCACCTGGTTCCCAGGAACAGGTTTGTTCGGCTGGTTACCTGCCACTCACTCTGCTGGCTCTGACAGCGCCACCATTGCAGTGCACTAGACTTTTCCTCCTCTTGTTTTGTAATGAATGTAAAGCTTGTGATTTATCCTGCAAAAACACAAAATCTTACTATGTATTTTTATTTAGCTTCTAACCCTTTATGTGTCTGAAAAGCTGATTTTGTCTTATTTCATGTATTGCATACTAGCATATTTTGCATAGAAACCAGACCAAACATACTTGGTAAGATTTAGTGTTTTTGCAGTGCATTAGACTTTGAGTCTCTTATTCCTCCTCTCATTTTGTGATGAAGCAGAAACAGCAGGATGAGGTTGATGAATGTATTTTATTGCCATTACAAAGCACTGCAGAGAAAAAACAAAAAACAGGACAATCCACAAACATGGACTGGTCTGGCACAGGGATGCAGGCAGGAAGTAAATATGTTTACTTACATTCCCAGTAGCAGGCTTTATTTATAATGACATTAAAAATTAAGTCTAATAGGAGAAAGAGAGCAAAAACTAACGCGGTATTCTGGTGAATCTCCTACATTAGCTGCGTTTCCATTGATGTATAATTGCGCAAATTGGAATTACGGAAATAGATTTACTTAATGAAAACATGTGAATTTAAAAAAATCTCGTTTTCTGATAAGTTTTTGGGCTAATATGAGGTTTTCCCGTCCGTCTCAAAATGAGTTTATGTAGCAAAACGACAATGAAAGCTAATTTTTTGTGCATCAGGCGAGTCACGTGATACAAACGGATATTAATAATGGCGGAAAAAATGAACGATACGACGATATATTGGTCACATATATCGTCGAATATATATATATTAAAATATGTGTAACATGTTTAGCATCCCAATTCACATTATTTAGTGTGGATAAAAACTATTATCATAAATCAACATAAATAATGGATGCTATGCTGTAAAAATACTTAAGCTTTTGTCAACATAAGCGGAAGTGAGAGCGTTGCCATGATGACGGCAATAAGCGTCTAAACGTTGCCGTGGTAACCGCCATAAACAAGAAGACAGGAAGTGGGAGAGTGATGGTGCCTAGTATGTTTTTTTAATGACTTGTCACCGAACAAACTTATTCACATGTGATTTTTGTTGCATTTCTTATTTAATGGAAATAAAGAAAAAAAAGTTTTTTCAACCATGGCGAAATATTGACATTTGTAATGAAAACGCAGCTACTGTGGATCTAAAGTATTTGGGTAAATATGAATTCATTTTCCTCCACTCATAACTTCTTTTAAAAACTTAATAATGTAATATTTTTTGCTATTTTGTTTTTTACTAAAAGCTGGGAGAACTGAGCACTTTAGTTTGTCTGCATGGAGGATTAAAGCTGGTGTCATTTTCCACCCCCAACAATAATGATTTCTTGGAAATAAGGGAATAAAACAAGATGCAGTCGTTCAACTGAAATTGCTCTACTTAAAAAACATAAACCTGCATTGCAAAAACATAACATTTACCAAGTATTATTGTCTAGCTTCTAGGGCGAATATTTTTAGTACATTTGAAATAAGACAAAATTAACTTCAGCCAGACAGAGGTGCATGTTTTTAGTAAGTAATTCCTTAATATTGTTTTTTTTTTAGGTGCTATTTCCACTGGCAGATTATTTAACTAAAAACACAGGAAAATGTCTTGTTATAAGTGAAATATTCTCCCAGTGGAACTAGTACATTTTCATCATTATTAAGAAATTATTTACTTAAAACATGCACCTTTATCTTGCTGAAAAAATACTTGTTAGGTTTATTTCTAGTTTACCAAGATATCTGCACTGTATGAAGACCTATAATACTTGGTGAGATTTTGTTTTTGCAGTGTAATAGGCATTTTGTTTCTCTTTTTTCCTGCTTTTCTTGTTTTGTAATGATTGTAAAGCTTGTATATTAGTATAAGCAGCAGCTTTTAATTTTTAAGCTAAAGAAACTAAACGTCTCCCATTTTGACCCTCCATGTTGCCAGCGGTGAATGTTTTGCTCTCAGACGTCGACGCCTCCTCCGCTCACTTTCTGGGTGGGGTGGGAGACTTCATGAACCGGGGCGGGGTCGGGGACTTGACGCTGCGGGGAGGAGTGGGCGACTTGGTGCCCGGGGCGGGGGCGGGGGTCGGGCTCTTCGCGGACTGAGCCGGGGTCTGGGGCTTGGATGGGGTCGGGGTCTTGGAGGGCGCCGGGGATTTTGGCGGCACAGGCTGGGCCGGCGGCGCCGCCGTTCTAGGCTGTCCCAGTTTGGGCTCGGGGATCGGCTCGCCGTGCCGGTAGACGCTGACGGTGATCTCCACGAACTCGCCGCCGTACTTGTTCCGCACGTTGATGCTGTACTTGCCGGAGTCGTCGGTGGTGACTTTATTGATGACCAGGCTGGCGAACTTCCCGCCGTCGAACGTCACCCTGGTGTGCTCGTTAGAGGCCACTTCCTGCTCGTTTTTGAACCAGGTGACCTCGGGGGTCGGCTCGCCCCACACGGTGCAGGTCAGGCTCAGAGACTGGACGGGACGGCAGAGTTTAACATGATATAACAGAGCTAAACAAATACATGATACATCCCCTTTAAAGCTGTAGATCTTTGGCTCATGGCGACGTGCTGAGAATAAATAATTCTGTGTTTTCCTCTGTCTGTTAACTAGCTGCAAAGCTAACAGACATGTTGGGAAACGCCCTCAAAGCTAAGGATATGACACACTAGGGAACGCCCTCTTTAGGGCGTCACTCAGATAGAGGCTAACAAAGGCACGGACAAACTTTTGCTTGATGCCATTTGGTCCTGAAGGGAGCATGAGAAATGGACCGGCTGCGTTTTGCCGGCTCAACTCAATTCATGAATTGAATTGAGTTGAATTCAATTCACATGCTAATTCTCCTCACATGTCAAGTTCGGCAGCGATTGGTATCAGAGGAAATACCAGTTTGATAAACTGGTTATAGATCTATTTACTGTCTGTGGTTTTGTTTAATAAAACATCTTTTACAGGAAAAACAAAAATAATTTTAAGGTGTTACCTTCAGAAAACCAAAATGAAACACTTTTTTATTTTCTCTTACAGCTTTGCAGTTGTTTAGCTGATAGTCTGAGACGTCTGTGAAAACAGAAGAATGTCTTTAAAAATGTGTTTTGGTCTGTTGACAGTGAAGGATGTGAACTGCTTTATGAGATGAAACTGGAATTTCTTTGTCTTGGTTTGAAATAACGAACCCAGAATCCTGACTGACCCTTTAAACCGGTTTATAGACTTCAATCTGTTGTGGGATGTTATTGCATCATAGTAAATACTGCAGCCAGGGAAGGCCAGAACTTGAATTTAGGCAAATCCTGACTTCAGATTATTAAAAATTTTGACTTTTAGATTGAAAATGTTTCGAGATAAATTAAATTTGCTTGGTTTATTTTTGAAAAAAGAGGGTGAAAGGTTTTTTAAATCTAAAATTCAGCCGTTTTTGATCTTGTTATGTTGCAGCCCTGCTGCTTTTTTGTCTCGCTCCAGCATTCGTTCGTCAGGAATGCTGCTGAGGCGGTTCAGTGCTGACCCTTGACCTTATCAGCACAGAGCTGATGTAACAGTGTAAAACAAACATTTCTTTAAGGTGGATGCAGGCCTGAAAGCCTCTCACCTTCTCCTCCATGATGGTGACCACATCGGGCAATCCACCCACCACTCTGCCGCGGTCTGGAACAAAACAACCATCAGGACTCAAAAACTCACATAAAGAACAAACAAAAACATATTTCTGGAGCTCAAAGCGTGATTAAAAATGTTGGTAAAGGTCCTTTACTTTAGGATTTCTACCTTTTTGTGAGTTTAAAATAATAAATAAGCTAAATTTAGTTATTGCAAAGGAATAAATACACGTTTGGTGTCGACATTAAAAAGAGATCTACTTACTCTTCTCAGCAAATGCAGCTGCCCTAAAACCCAAAAGGTTCAGTGTTATTAAAATGATTTGGATCCATATTGACAAACTATTATTAACCAAACGACTTACTTAAGCCGTAGATACTCTTCATAGGCATCAGTGTATGCTGTGAGAACAAAATACATCAATCAATATACACATCACTGGACATGCTGTAAACATTTCATTATTAAGTCAGTTAAAATGTTGTTAGAAAAATTAACTAAGTTCATTTACTTTTGAGTTTATTTGAAAGGTTTTGTTTTCATATTATTCTGTGTGTTGTTTTCTTGACTCCTTTCTTTTGTGGTGATTTGATCATTAGTTGATTTGATCATTAGTTGATTTGATCACAGAACCTCTTGTGTGAAAGGCTATTAATCAATTGTTTGTGTGACTGTGTGAAAAAGCCAATCTCTTTGTTGTTAACATAATAAAAGGCAGTTGGGGACTGAGATCCGATGGAGTTGATCCCAGACAGTGTTTAACGGCGGTTCTACGCGTCTGGCTCTCCCCTCTTCTGCAGAAGAGTAGTTTGTATCTCTGGTTGATTCTTGCAGGTTGGGAAACGAAATAAACCCAACAAATGTCAATTTTAAATCTTTTTTTTTCCTAGTGTTTTTAAAGGTGACCTATAACGGAAAATTTATATTTTCCACATTTTTGCATTTCCATTTGGGTTTCTGCTGCTTCTAAAAACAACCAAGTTGCTTAAAATAAACAATTACCCACCTTTTGACATTACCGTAATGTTTTTTGGTGTCTGGAAAATGAATTGTTTCAAAAACCTTCTGACAAATCAACAAATCAGACTGCGCTGAACTGTTGCCTAGCAACCCAGAAAAGCCCAGCCCCCTGTATGTGCTGTACAATGGCTGCTGGAAAACACGACTGTTTTGTTGTTGACTTGGCATTCAGAAACCATTTGCTGAGTTCTTATTGGTTGTGCAGGAGGCTCTACTTTTGCTTTTCAAAAAGGTACCGTTGTATGATTGCACATCTGTTTGCAGCGATTTTCATGAACGAGTGTAGACGTTGAGTTGTGGGCGTGGTGCAGCAGCTTATTTGTGCTGCACCACCAAGTGACAAGAGGCCCTAAAGCTGAAGATAGGCAGAACTGAGCAGATTAAATCTCTTTATCTAAGAATGACTTTGTGGAAAAAATGTGATGAACATGTTTTGTTTGGTCGTTGTATTTATCCTAACTTGTTCAAGTTCACCTTTAAAGAGAAATCAGTATCTCTGCTGTGAAATGTGGTGCAAAATCCCTGATTAGTGCAGCTCTAATCCTAGATTATTTTTTTATAGCTGCATGTGTAGAGGTGGAGGTAGTTTAATACCTTGTCCTGAAAGGTCAAAGGTCCGGGTGTGAGTCGTAACGCCGTCGGAGATCTCAATGGCGTAGTGACCCTTCTCCTTATCGGAAGGATCACAAATCTGCATCCAGGCCATCTCTGCAGTGCCACCGATCCTCATCTTCTCAGAGGAGGCGATCTTACTCTCCCTGCAGTCACACACACATCACTACTAAGACTTCAAACACTACACACACACACGTACATATATATGTAAATGAGTTGAACGTGTTTAAGTAGCATAAAGTTAACATTTTCCAAATCAGAAGTAAAGCTGTGCAATAAGAACTGGTTTGTGTTGTTAAGGTATGTAGGTGTGAACTACACGGTTGACTGTATGTCACAGAAATTAAATGATCTTTGACACTGTTGGTGTTCATAAGTAAAACAAGTATAACGTCACCAGTGGGTTCTCAAGCTGCAGACACTTTTTACATTAAAGAAGAACTTAATAAATCAGATAATACTAGATATTTGTAATTAAACTGAAACATTTTAGTGTAAAACAAGCAAATAATCTCAAATTCAGCCTTGCATTTTGATCCATATGTTACTAAATCCTGACATGGAAACGGATGATTTCACGTCTGTTTTTGCATATTAGTGCTTAATAAGTTGCGTGTAAACTCTGGTGATGTACTTGTGCTTCCAGACGGTCTTCATCTCCTCTGTGTAGTAGTTCATGTAGCACTGCAGTCTGATGCCCTCTGGAGTACACTGCATGACCAGCTCAGAGGCAGACGCGCCTGGAGACACACACACACACACACACGCGCACCCCCACACGCACACCCCCCCCATCAGGAACCAGGAAGACAAACACTCAGAGGGATTTCTGTCAAGCTGCTTTTCTACAGTGACTTATTCTCTCCTTCCTATAAAATGTACAACGACTTTTCCAATTGCATTATTATCCAAGACATAATCCAATTTACTGCTACTGCTGACAGTGGCGTGTTATCAGTAAAGTCCAACTTTTCATTAAATGCATTTATTCAGTGTAAGAAAGAAACATTTTGTTTCTTTAAAACCCCTTAAATTTCCAGCCATTTTGGCCCAAAATGCTTTAAAAGCAGAAATCATGCTAAAGTTGTGAGGAACAGATGCATCTGAGGAAGTTTCAGATTCTGTTGTGGACTAACTATTTTATTTTATTGGAACTAATTGTGGATGTAAAAATAACAATTTTGATCAAGATTTGGAACAAATTTGCTGGTTAATTTCACAGAATAAAAGTTCTGTTTGATCTCCAATGTCTAAAAAGAGTCTGATTGTAAATGCATTTATTCTATTATAAACCTCTGGTACTTTAATATGTTCATCTGCTTTGACAAGATGAGAATATTTTTAAGCTTTTCACCAACAGAAACTCAATTTAGGTTTGGAGTGAAATAGGAAGATTATATGGAAAAGCACCACACAGCTTCCATGCAGCACGGTGGAAGACGTGTGATGCTGTGGGCCTGTAACACTGTTAAATACCAACAACTAATTTTGAGTAAACACTGGATGTAAGCGACCATTAAGAGTCTAAATGGGAATAATTAAGACAGACTTTATTGTCATCAACTGAACATTTAAAATGTACATAATGAGTGAAATTTGATTGCAAGTCTCCAATAATAATAATAATAAACATATAAGTAAATAAGAATAAAAGGGACCAAAATAAAAAGATTATATTAAAAGCAGGTCAAACTTACCAGCATTGCGAGCAATCGCATTGATGATGTCATCAAACACTGAAAATCAAAGAGGAAAAACTGAATCAACACAGATTTTAACTTTTGAACAGATTAAATGAAGCTCACTCTGTCATAAATACCTTTGCCAGAAATGTCAAAAACAGAAGTGTCCTTTCCTTTGTCGTCACTCAGCACGGCTTTGTAAACGCCTTGATCTTTTCTGGAGAACTTTACAAAACACAGACAGATTTTTATCCCTCAGCAGCAGCATCATTTCCCTTAAAGAGGTTGATATTCATCGTATTTACCAGAGGCAGAGGAAGAGCGCAGGATCCAGACATGACGTTGGGCGGCGCCTCAGGAACAATCTCGTCATCCTCCTTGTACCAGTGGAAAGCCGTGTCTTTTTTTACGTTGGCCACCTATGAACACAGGCGAAAACTGATTTGTGGAAAACTGATGAAAGCTAACATTAAATGCATAAAACCATGAGCTGGAAGCCTGATACCTTGCAGGTGAGCATCACTGTGCAATCCTCAGTGACGGTGAAATCAAGATACTCAGAGAAATGTGGACCTGCAGTGGAAACAAAATGAGAAAACTTTGCATTTTGGGTCTGAAGAAAGGCGGCTATCAGTCAAAGATGCATTAAAATTAAGGCTGCAACTAACGACTATTTTAGTGATGGACTAATTGATTGATTATTCTGATGATTACTCAATTAAATAGAAAACTGGACTTATTTTATTTAATTTACTTACTTATGAAGTGGCACATCATGCAAATTTTTCACTAAACCACAAACTTATTTTATCACAACATTAGAAAGACATTAACAGATGTAAATACACAACAATTAAATTCCTTTTTTAAAATAATACGTATTTTATTGCCTTAAATGCAATAATCTAGCGTTTCTTGAACACTTGATTATTTGTAGCAGAGGAGGCATTTAAAAACATCACTTCTAACGTTAAGATACGGAAAGCTCAGCTGATTTGGTGATTATTTTGCATAAAAAAATGTAATGGATGGCAAAAGTGCTCAATGGAGGTTCTCTTTTCTTATATACAGAGTTTGAACCAGGTGAAGCTAAAACTGACACTTCATGAAATATAAATAAAATTGACATTTTACTCAGACAATATTTACAGAGAGAGGTTTTTTTTTTTTTATCTTAAATGCAAAAATATTTATACTTTTTGTACAGTTTTGGCTTAATTATTGTTCTGAATATGTTCAGCAAATGGTCTTTTTTTGACTCTGTATAGTCCAGTTAACGATTAATCGATTACTAATTTATTTCAATAACTAATTCGCCACAATTAATTTGATTAATCGTTTCAGCCCTAATATAACTTTGTGCTCTCCAACAATAAACCTTGTGGGTCGAATAAGACTGAACATAAAGGGGCAGCAAGATCTAAAATCAGCCTTATTTAGCTTTACATCATGTTATAATAGCATTATTATGTTATAATAATATAAACGATTAATTGAAACAGTTACCGATTAATCAGTTACTAAATTAGTTAACGATTATTTCAATCATGGATTTATCTGATTGTTTCAGTCTTAATTAAAATACTAAGATGCTAACTCCCTGTGCTTTTACCTTGCTTCCTAATGTGCTCTTTCCTCTGAAACTCGGCCTCCTTCAGAGCTGCCTTGAACGCTGCAAAGAAAAACAGCAACATGTTTCTCATAAATCCACCAAAAGTTTAAATAATTTAGCGATACCAGAGTTTATCAATACAATAGCTTTTCTCAGGTGATGTTTTATTTCAGAAATGTTGACCTAAAGTCAGTCTCACCGTCTCCCACCAGCACCAGGGAGCTCTGGGTCTTGGCTTTGCCGTCGTTGATCTGGACGGTGTACGTTCCCTCGTTGGCTCTGGTGAAGTGATCCACGGTCATCTGGATGACCCCTGAAGCAACATCATGGCTGATCTTCTGACCCTGAGCGAAGCGGTCATTTAAACGCATCAGCGTTCGGTTTGCAGTAAGGATTGAACAGGGCAATAAATTTGGACTCCTGCTGCGAGGATCTGTTGATTGTGTGATCTTTGGTTTGATGTTGTAGGTTTTCGTTAGCGGACTGAAACCAGGGAAGTCCTGATCTGTCTTTTGAGTTTGATTATCGGCAACGAGTCCCGATTGGATACATTTAAAAAATGAGGGGCGAAGAAACCTTGTTTTTTATTTTATCCACCTTATTTATCACTTAACACTGAGACTTTGTAAATCAATGCATGTTTTTGTTAGAAAAAAAACACTGGGCAATTCGAAAAACTGTATTTACATTGTAGTTTTTGTAACTGCGGTGCTGTAGGTGCTTCCTGTTTTGTTGCTAACGTTTCCAATAAACCAGAGGAAGTAGCTGGACTTGTCACTAGTTATTGTTTGAATTTATTATGCGATTAATTGATTTACTGCTTATTGCGACAGCCTTAAGTCTGACTGTACCACCATTTGGGTGGAGAACAAATATACATATTCAGCTCTGGAAATGAGCTGAATGTTCAGTCCACTGCACTGAACCGCGTTGGAAACCTGCTGGTTACTCCACCTAATACTGATTTCTGAACTTTTCATGAGTTGAAACATTAGTATTGTTGTGTCTAAATTAATATGAACTTGTTTTCTTTGCATCTTTTTCGTTATTTTGACCATTTTTCATTTTCTGCAAATAAAAAGTAATTTTTTACTTGGGATTTCAGAGACATATCAGTAATTTATAGAGTAAAAGAAAGTTCATTTTACTCAAACTTATACCTATAAAGAGTAAAAATCAGAGAAACTGATGACTTTTAGTGGGGTTCTTGACTTTTTCCAAAGGTTTATATATCCGATTTCTGATTGGGATGTAATGCCCGATTCTGATTGAGTCTGAAGCCATGTGATCGGACCTGGACTTTCCTAATTGCAACCAAGTGAAACTAAAGCAAACTAAAAACCAAAAGCTTGAAACTAAAGCTTGATAAGGATGAGGAGTGTGTGTTCCTTTCAGATTCAGTGAGGTTTCATACTATCGTCACCCTAAATAAACACAGCAGAACGATTAGCACATCGTCTGATTCCAAAGAGAAACGTTTTACCTCCCCGCTGGTGACCGCTTTGTCGTTAACGATGAACCTGTAGGAAACGGACGGAGACAGCTTGACGGCCTGCAGCCAGAAACGCACGTGTCCCTTCTCCAGAATCTCATAGTTGAGGTTGTGTTTCAGAGGAACGACTGCACAGAGACAAGACACGCAAATGCACCAACATTTGGTTAAAGAGGAAAACATAACGGAGCAGGTGTGATGGCACGACGTTTACCTGGATGTCTTATGGCGTAGCTGAGCTCAAGCATCGTGTTCAAAGCTAAGGAACAGATCCAAGTAAACAATCAGGAAGTCAGAGTCAACCAGGAGAGTCCGAACCGGTTCTGAAGGTCCTGAAAGTGATGACCTACCGTCCTCAGTCAGGGTGTAGCTGGATGAAACTCCATCGGTGTCTGTGACGACCACAGCATATCTGCCCAGATCGTCCTTATCAGGGTTAGTGAAGGTGAGTCTGGAGCTGTGAAGCAAAGAGTCATCACTCTGTTTAATATCCCAGAACGGCCTCCTTACTGTTATGACCCAGAGGGGGCAGTATTACGTGGTTCCAGGCTCCATTTTAGAGATGATAATGCTTCAGTTTTCGTTAAATATCTAATCATACCTTGTCATACAGCACTAAATTATCTGATGATTTTCAACAGCAGAGATCCTTTCTCTTTTCCATATTGCTTGAAACCTGTGGCCTGCTTAATAATGTGGAACATCCTTCTTAAGTAGATTTCCTTTAATTGAGCTCACCAGACAAACTAATCAACCCAGCTCTCTGAAATTAATTATAGCGATTAAAAGAGCCCTGACACCCAATACCAAGTATAAATTTAATAGTACAACAAAAAATTAAATCTTTACGACACTTAAATCCAATTTGCATAATAATTTGGAACACGGTGTATATATATTCTGCACAGATATAGGTGTTTCCCCCCTGAAAGAGAGCAAGCTTACGTTCTGCCCTTCGCTGTGACGGTGGCTCTGGGGCAATCACCAATGGGTTTGTAGTTCTTTGACCACTCAAACTTGGATGTTTCACAGATCTCACAGGCCTCAAACGACAGGAAAACATCTCCGGTCTCCTCGTCCACACCGGCTACGATCTCCGTAGTTCCTGTTAGTAAAGATAAACACATATGTGTTAGCATAAACCATAAAAATAATAGTTGCTTTTACTTAAAGGGGCCCTATTATGCAAAATTCACAGTTTGCTATTTTTTTATTTTTTTTACTTCCATTTGGGTTTCGACTGCATCTAAAAACAGTCCAAGTGCTTAGAAACAACCCATCAAAGTGTTTTTTTAAGTAAAACAAAGTAATGTTTTTTGGTGTCTGGAAAATGACCTCTGGAACTTAAGGTTATAATTAAAAGGCAGTGTGCTGTTACCTAGCAACCCCAGTTAAAGCTAAGCGTTACCTAGCAACCAAAGCTGAATTCCAGGATGTTTGGTAAACTGGTTTTACCAGTGTATGCCTCTATAACGGCTGCTGGAAAAGGCAAGGATTTTGTTGCTGACTTACCCTATTTCTGCTTTTCAAGGATGTACAGTTGTATAAATGCTGTTTGCAGCCATTTTCACATGCGAGTGTAAATGTTGAGTTAAGGGGTGTGGCCAGAAGCAGCTTATTTGAATTTAAAGTGACAGGATGCCATAATACAGGTCTAAATAAGCAGAACCAACCTGACTAAAATCTCAATATCTAAGAATGATTTTGATATTTTGTAACTATCCTAACCTGTCCACAGAAGCATACTAGGTGATCTTTAATGAAACATAAACATACTGAGGTGAGATTGCATCTAACAAACATGTTACGGATTTGTTGTTACCTGGAAGAGCTTTGGCACAGACTGGCTCAGACAGCTCAGAGGCTTTTCCAACTCCCTTTGAATTGACAGCACGGACTCTGAAGACATAGGTGCTCCCTTCCTCCAGTCCAGACACCTGTAGCAAACCATGTGGAGCTGCTTCAAGGTGCTAAATCAAAACTGGAGTCTTATAGATGACTCCTCAGGTCTCCTACCTGCAGGTAATGATGACTCACAGGGTCTCCATTCAGAGTCACAAACTCACTTGAACCCTTCTTGGCCATATCCACAAAGTATCCAGTCACAGCATCGGCTCCAGTATAAACGGGAGCTTTCCATAGGACGACCAGGGACTGACCTCTGACCTCCCTGAAGCTCAGGTCGTAGGCCGGGCCTTGAATAATACAGAACAAGTAGGTTTGCTCAGGAACACAATAAATAAAGCCTGGCAAAATCCAAAGTTTATTCCTAAATAGGAAATTTACAAAGAACCTTTTTTTAACATGTAAATGCAGGGCCGGATTTAGTGGAATGTGGGCCCCGGGCTACTGCAGGTTTTGGTACCATAAACACACAAATGTCTGACAATGTCAGGATTTATCTGACCCAAATTGGTAAAAAGTGCTCCAGGGAGCATGATGCTTTGTATTTAGCTTCAGCCTTGTTGACTAATAATTGAATGAAACTCAGGAGGAGTCCAAATCATCCAAATCTGTCAAACAAGATAACGTATCTAGAAACTAAAACGCAGTAGCGGCTTCAGCAAGGGGTGAAGGGGGGCGAGGCCCCGTCTGGAAATAAAAAAAAACAAATATTTATTTTTCGTTTTTGAAAATAAAAAATATCTAAAAATAATATATACAATACATATGCAGAGTTTTAATTTTATCTTTAAAAATAAAATTAAGAAATTCAAACATTTCTAATTGTATTATAAGTTGATTTTTAGTTTTACTTTTAATTTTTAAAAATAAATGATATATTTTTAATTAGTAACATTTTTAAATTGAAACATCTACTTATAATCTGCTTGAGATGTACTTGTAGGTAGATTACAATTCGACAAATAGATAAAATATCTTTTTTTTAAAAATTATTTTATTAAAAATATATTTTTAATATTGTACACACTCCCAGAACCATGAAGCTCCTGAAAAGGTTATTATTGTTCCAGCCTGAGTAATAATGTTGCACTAATTGAAAACCTCAGAGGAACGAATACCTGGCTGCTCCATGGTCCAAGCTTCACATTTCAGCGGCGTACTGGGAGCTGATGGGAGACCAACCCCAGCTAGATTAGCAGCCTGGATCCTGAACTCATAAAAAGTTCCCTCTGTTAGATTGTCCACCTAAAATAACAAACAAAGTTTGATTTTAATTACAGTTGAAATATAGCAAGACATTATTTTTCGATGCTTCAGTAAACTGACAGTGCAGATCCGTTCAGTGACAGCAGCCAGGTTGACCTCCTTCCACACCAAAGTGTCAGCGTCCCGCTTGTCGATGTAGTAAGCGCTGACCTTGGATCCGCCGCAGTGTTTGGGTTTCTTCCAGGCCAAAGTCATGGAGGAGCCGTCACAGCTCAGCATGGTGATGCCGTACGGAGCGCTCGGAGTCGCTGAAAACGCCACAAGTTCCCATTTCAACTTCAAACCTTTCACACATTCCCTCTTTGTATAGTTTAGTACAAAGAGAGAGTGTGTTCTCTCTTGTTAATCGTTAACTTTTAGTTTTTAAAAGACATTTTAAAAACTACTATAAGCAACAAGTATTGTGATCACATGTGCAGAAGCGATTTCTGATAGGGTGAATTGGGCATTTGCCCAGGGCGGCTTCTCCTCAGGGGCGGCATGAACTGTTATACTGGTAAACACTTTTGTAGTGAAATCTGTTGCCTGTTTCTTCCTTCAAAAGTAATTATTTCACAAATGATAGGGCTTCTTATAAAAGTTGTGCAAATTAATTTGTTTCTTGACGTGACATAGTGTTATTAAAAAAAACATTAATTGACAATTTTGCAGTAAAATTTGTGTCTTGATTAAAATGCAACAGAAGAAAACAATTATATAAGTGACAAATGGTGCAATTTATTATAATTGTGTTTATTTTTTGTATTTGTATTGTATAGACGCGTTGCAACGTGAGGTCAAGTGCGCACGATTCTGCTGACGAACAATGACTACCGTTGGTTTTAACTGTCAAGTTGCCAACATAATACGCTAAATCTTAAATGTATGTAAAAGACAAGGAAATGCAGTGCTTTGCTACTAGATAATAAGGTCAGGAAAAAGTTTTAATTTAAAGAAAATAGCGAGGGACAGTGTAGTAGGTCAGTTAAGCTAGCTTGACTATGACAACCTAAAGACGTAGATGTGCTGTGGAATTCTGAGTTTCAGGTCCGTTAAAAAAACAACAAAAAAACTCACCAACTCTGACCAATCATCAGTAAATTAAATTAGCTAATCTACCACCTGTATGCTGAGACAATGACTTATTAATATTTGCAAAATAAAGGTCATGAAATCATATTACTGTAAAGGATTGTATGTTCTGTTCTTTGTGTGGGAAATGTTTGAGTGTTTTTTGATGTTGAATCCTGATACACTTGTGATGTCAGTTGCTAAGGCAACGGGTCTGTGCGTAATGTGGCCAACACAGAGAGCTAGAAAAGAAGAACACAAGTTGTTCTTCACCGGTTTTCTGCATAATTTTTCCCTTTTCTATGACGCACTGCTCTAATTAATACCTACTTCTCCAGGTTTCATTTTGTTAACGCGATTATTTTACCGCAGCAGCGGTAGTGTGTTACTATGGATGGCAAGTAAACAAATCATCTTTTGTCTCTTTAGTGTTGTGCAGAAGCGCAAAATTTCCAGATGTAAACAATAACAAGCAACACACTTTTAACTGCCTGCTACATGGTTTGTGCCTTGCTATGTGTGTAATATTCTTGTTTCTTGTAAATATTAACAGAAATTTTTATTATATCTATGATGGTACAGGGCATGTCGGCCCAGGGCCCCAAACAGGCTGGGACCGGCCCTGCACATGTGAACATCTGTGTTTGAACTTTAACTGAACCCAGTTTATCTGTGAAGAGTAAAAACTGGAACAGAGGGAGATGAAAGGCGTGGTTTTGTTAGGGTGATGGAGGAACAAAAACAGGAAGTGAGTCAGCATAGTTGGATATTAACTCGTTTTAATACATACCGTAATCCACTCCCTTCCCTGGACAGAATAATGAAATGAGACGTACTGAGGATGAGCTTTGCCACCTAATGGGTTACCTTTTAACTTTTTATTTCAAACGCTTGTAGATTTATCTGACCAGAAGTAGTTTGAAAGTCCCAGAGGTATTTATTTTTCTTACCCAGAGCCGGCTCCACGGCGATGGGAGAGGACTCCTGAGACTCTTCGCTGAGGCCGAAGATGTTCACAGCCTGGACGCGGAAAACGTAGCTCTCCCCTGGGATGAGGCCGTGGACCACAAACCTGACACACATTCAGTACCTTTCATTGTAAATAACAATAATCATCAGCACTCTAATCAGATTTAACTAAGATGATCAGGTCTTTTTTTATAATTCATAGCAATATTTTTGCAGACTGATTAATTGGACTAATTGGATTAGAACAAATTGTATGGTTCTAATCCTGTGCTTATTTGTTGTTTTTCAAACTACAGAAATATATTTAACGGGGTACTTAATCAGGTTGGGCTGTTCAAATCAAGAAGGAAAATGTCTAAGTTAAATAAATTTTAAGGTGAAATATCTGTATGGGCTTTTGGAATCACATATTGAATATTTTAAGTTTTGAACAGTTTTTTAATGGAAAATTACAAATCACTTGATTGCCAACAAGATAAACATGCTTTAATTTGGATCGGGACTTTAACATGTTAATTTTGATTAATTAATGTCATAGATTTTAATGCAATCAATTGCATATTTTTAATTAACATTTTTATTTTATTTATTTTTTATTTACATACAAAGGTTCTTGCTGGAACCTTGTGTATTTACATGTTTCTGCTACGGCCATAAATCTGACACACAAGCTGCATCCAAAACCAGCAATAGATGACAAAATTGTTTCTTCTTGATCTGTGAGTTAATTTTTGCATCAAAAACTGATCTGATGAGATGCTGGAAAAGATTATTGTTGTGTTGAAGTTATGCTAAAAGGAGTTAGCCTGTTAGCACCGCTATTCCAGCTAAAAATAGCATGTAAATGCTAAACGTGTAGCAGCAGCACAGACGTCCGCAGTGCTCGTGTCTAAATTTGTGTTTTTTCAGAAGTTACATGAATGATGAGATTTTTCTGAAACATTTGAAATCTGGATGGTTATAATAACTCTTTGCACCAATCTGATGATTGAATAACCAAAATAAGATTATAAACAACAAATATCTTTGCTGTTATGCAAAGTTGTTGTTCGTATGTCTATTTCTTCAATAATTTAGCAGCAAATGGGGCTGTTGATTTGAAAATTCTGCTTATTTTTGTCAATATCTGGTTTTCGATTAAACTGTGATAATTTAATTACAGCCTCTGTAATTAATTAAATTAAAAATTTGAGTTAACTTTCGATCAAGACGTTTTAATTTACAGACTTTAGTTTGGTAGGGATCTCTGCAGTAGTTCAGCTCTTAATCCGAAGCTTCAGTGATTTTTTAAATCATGTCAAATTTTAGCAATATTATAAGAGGGGAACACCAGGCCTCTATTTTTTAGGCCCACTTCTTTTTTTGGTCCAGTCTTGGACTGGGGCGCAAAATTTTTGGACAAACCTAAAGTTTGAAAAAAAAAGCAAAACATTAAAACTGAACAACAATTTTTAATTTCCTCTTTCAGACTCAATGTTTTTTTCAAACTTTTGGCCCAGTTTGGCGTTTGGGTGACGCCTCAGGAGAGCGGCAGTGTGGGAACGTAAGTAGAACGTAAGTGGGACGTAAGTGGGAACGTAAAAGCAGAACAAAATGTTCCCTGCTGTTCCATTCAGCAACCATGGAAATTAGAAATTACTGCAAAAACATTATCAACATTCTGTGTTTACGTGATTGGCTGCTTATGTCAACACAGCGGAAAATCATGTTAATGTCACAAAAGTGCTTAACCTCAGGAAAAGACAACTTTTTACTCCAGATATCTCTCCCAGGAGTCGATCTGCAGCAGCACATCCCAGCACGTCTCACCTGTTGTGTCTGAACGGTTTGTGGTTACAAGGGAACCACTCCTTGGCTCCGACAACCCGGCCGTCGATGTAATAACCCAGCAGGTTTTTCAGATGTTTTGGAGCTTCCCATTGGACAAACACAGAGGACTTGGTGTTTCTGGTGGCAACAATCATCCCTGGAGCCGAGGGAACACCTGTTCAATTAAAAACCATCTGTTACAGAGGTCAGGATCTATTTACTCCATACTGAATGCATTTAAATTAACTTTGGAGTCAAATGGAAAATGTTATGTTGAACCAAAAATTCAGAATCAACAAAAAGTATACATAAAAGTTACACTGATTACATTAAATGTTTAAGTCTCTGAAGTTGAGATAAAAAAGGACAGAGAACAATTTTACACTAATCTAAGGCATGAGACATTATATAATCTGCTTACAATTTCTTCTTCAACATAATAGTCAAGTGAACAAACCTTTATAAAGTGTTTATTGTGTTTTTAGAGAAACAAACTGTGACAACTTGTTTCATGAAACAAGAGAGAGGTTTTGTTTTTCAAGACATTCACATCAACAGTGGGAGAAGGAGACATTGGTGCTTTAACAGCAAACTGAAAGAGTGCATCGAAAACAGAACAGAATAGAATAGTGATTATTGATTTAAATTAAAGGTGCAAGACGCCGCATAAAAGTGATTAATGATTTCATTCATACATACCAACCGGGAGCTCGATACCTGCAACACACAGTCACCTTTTAAAAGAAAAACTGGCTAAGCTTAAATAGATTACATACTGTGAGATAAATATTTATATTTAAATAATGTAAAACTCTTAGCTACAAACTATGCGGTGTCGAATGGAAAGTTGCACAGTCAAAAATTTACAGCAGTAATTTGGGTTAAGAAGAAAAAATGAGTAAATTTTTCAGTCATTGTTTTCATAGTATTATTCATTTAACTATACATTTCACAGTTTCAAACTAAGTATTTATTTAGCGGGTTACAGATTAAGCTTCAAGCAAAATATTTACATTAACGCAAAAATATTTTGTTTTAAGCTAAAGCTAAATATTTAGCTTTAATATTTAATTCATAAATATTAATATTTATTCAAGTTAAATATTAAAGCTAAATATTTAGCTAGCAATGAAAATATTTAGCCTAAAAAAAAATATTTAGCACAAAGCTCCATATTTTCTTAGCAATCTAAATATTTCATTTGTAAACTACATATGTGGCTTATTTAACTAAATATTTTGTTTGAAGGTTCAGTTTAGTTCCTAAACTAGATAATCATAAGACAATCCTAAATTTATCTTTTCAGGAATAAAATAAAAGTTAATAAAAAATTCAACACAAAGGAAAACGTAGCAGCACTTTGAAAACACAAATAAAAGCAATTCATATAAAATATTCTCTGCAGTAGAAAGTGACACTGCGAACCAAAATAAAGATTTTTTTCATGAAGTTATTTCTGGTCCACTTCATTCTGTTTGGGCTCAGTGAAGTACTTTAGAACCGGCTGCTCTTACCCTCCTCATCGACCTTTTGGATGGGCTCCGAAGGCGCCGAGGCCTCGCTGGAACCGTACATGTTGACGGAAAAGACTCGGAACTGGTACTTTTGCCCATCTTGCAAATCAAAAACTGGGTAACGGGGCGAGTGCAGTTTGACGGCTGTGTTGATCCGCTGCCATGCTCCAGTGCCTGCTAAGCACTGTGGGTAGATGGTAGAGCTCCCATGAAAACTTTAACCCAGAGAGACTTAATGAACGCTTTAACAGCTCAAGTTGTTGGATAAATCAAAACATACGGAAACTATTTCCATTACTGTGATGTTTCCAGCTTCTACTAGACGCTTAAAGCTGCAGTATGCAACTTTTATAAAAAATGTTTTCTTTACATATTTGTTGAAACTATCTCCATGTTGTAACTGTATGGTAGAAGACAGATAATCTGTGTAAAAACTCCAGGTGTAACTAGAAACAAGCAATCAGAGCCAGGAGGCGAGTCTTAACTAATGATTCCTCGAATGATTCTGGTACCTCGATTATTAAAATTCCTTAAGGAAAATTATCTGTCTCGAAGGTTCGTTAAATTATGTTTTATTACGCTGGTCAACAGCCAAAAAACTGGCTGCATGACTTGTTCTCACATCTGGATTGGTTTCCTGAGAATCTGGGATCAATAAGTGAGATGGAGAATTTCACACAATGAAGACATAATGTTCAATTTACATGTACTTACAGAAATCCAAGTTTATCACATTCAATTAGTAAACTCTGTTAGAAAATATTTTTTTCTCCTAAAGCCTTTTTTGGGTGAGAAATATTAAGGAAAACGAATTGATAATGTCACAAAAATGTAATCAATTTAGTCAGAAGATTGGATTTCTCTAAATCAAATTAGAATCAAAACCTGACCTGATTGAGAAAATTGGATGTTATTTTTGGATTCAGCTGTGGAAAATAGTCACAGTTCAGCTGAAAAAACATGGACAACGTCCAAAAAATATGTTTTTGTAACCCAGTGTTATTTAGCGCATCGTGTTGTGACCGGGTGATTATTTATGTTGTGCAACGTTTCACTTCCAAGTTGAAACCTAACTGCTAGCAGCAACGTCCAATTTTCACATTCGATCCGGGGGAATTTCAATAACCGATGATAATGTCCGGGTTTTTATCGTTTTTCCAGGGACCAATAAGTTTCCTTAAATTGCCTGGCGCGATGCCTGGAGTACGGCAGCCTTTCTCCTCCTGTCACGTTAAGTTGCATCTATTGTATCAGCAAGTACATGAAATTAATTGACAGCGTTAAGCTCCCCCTCCTGGCTCTGACTGGTAGGTTTTGGTTGCAAGTGGTGCATTTTTTCAGACGCCAATAATAGTTCAGTAAGAAGGTTGAGGAGATCGATCTTTTCACCGATTATCTGTCTCATATGATACATTTAAAAACATGTGAACAGTTTTTAGACATTTTTTTAATAAATGTTGCATTTTGCAGCTTTAAAGAGTTTATACAAGTGAAGGCTTACGGTTCTGTTTTGTGCAGCAAAGATGCTACTTGGTGTCTACTGATAAAAATAAAGGGCAAACGGTGAAGCAACACGCACCTTTTCAATGATGTACCAGAGCGGAGCTCGTCCGCGAGGGCTGGGTGGCTTCCAGCTCAGCACCACGTACGATTTGAAAATCTCTGACGCATGCACGTCCGTGGGCTCGCCAGGGATAGTTACATAGCCTAGATCGGGAGTGAATGCTTCTCAGGTTCAAAGCACACGCAGCAGAAGCCATTGCAGGAGTCCCACAGTACGAAGGCTTTGCTAAGATTTTCAGTTTCTCTCCAACAGAGAGGAGAAAACTGCTCTCAATAATTACATTTATTTAATTATTTAAAGTCTCAGTAAGGGTTTAAATTGGATTTACTGTTTAGAAGGAATGCAGGACTCCAACAACAACCCTGTCTGTATCCTGTGTGTGTTATTTTCACTTTAATTCGATGGTTTTAATCATTGTTTCGAGTTATTGCCGGAGGGCAGAGAATGAAGAGTAATCAGGCTTAGTAAAAAATTAAACACTCTATTAAAGTGTGAACAGAAAAGCTGAAAGAAAACAAAGTGGGAGAATCCAACGCTCAGTTAAAAAATTAATTTGTTAGAAATTCAAAGAATACTGAAAAGAGTTTAACCACCAACAAACCACCAGAAGTGACAGAAATTACCAAAACCTACCAATGAGATCAGGTCTGAAGGAAGAACTCTACAGAGCGGTGCAACAAGAGGAACAGAAGAACAGATCTACAAAATCCTAGACAAACAGACCACAGAAACAACCCAGCATCTCCTAGCACAGGGTAAGATACTACCAGGAAAAGATGGACCAACTGGCTGGTTTGGTGCACAAAAACATCTGGAGAAATCCTAGGTCTAAACGGGAATCCCTTCTCAAAGTGGTGGGAGGTAAAGGAGCTAAGATCCAGTCCGACATCCAGAACTATACGGTCAAAATGGCCGAACAACCGGATATTGAGACCCTCGATAAGTAGCAGAGGACAGAGGTGGCCAGCAGAGAAATACCAAGGGGACAGGAAAATTATCTATTTAATCAGCAAGCTATTTGTTAGCCAGCAATTTAATTAGATAGCTAGCTTTTTAGTTAGCTGTCTAGCTTTTAGATAGCTAGCTTGCAACAGATGACCACTGTTATCTATCTATCTATCTATCTATCTATCTATCTATCTATCTATCTATCTATCTATCTATCTATCTATCTATCTATCTAACTTGATTCATCTTGTACAACTTCCACTTGTTTAAAGGCGACACATTAATCCATTCAAACTGTTATATAAAAGTATAAACACGCTTGTGAATAAGGCTCAATGAAATTTATCTATCTATTTGAGTCTAATTATTAAATTTATGACCCGACTCCGACTCCATTATGTGACCTCTTGAACCCACAGTCAGCTCCACCGCCCTCTGAGACATCCTTACATCTCTTTCTTTCACTGGTTCTTCAGCACTCGTTCTACACACTGTATATTTAAATTCAGTAGGGAAGTCTGGAGTAAGTTCAAAAAACCTCCTGTTGCTAGGAAACGGTAAAAAACCTTCATCATGTGACCAAATAGGAGGAAGGAATCATTTGATGAAGTTTGTGAAGGTAAGAACCTCATGGAATGAAGCGGTTAGACTTTTATTTCTTTATAAAAGGTTTTTCACGCTTTAAATTTAATTTAGTCCATCATAAGTTTCATAAGAATTGTGTTTACACCATAATAGATTTAAATTTCTTTTGTGTGTCAGTTGTGCTGTGTATAAACTGAAGATAAACATTTTAGCTGAAGTCGAAATGGTAACTTTGGGTTAAGTTGAACCATGAGACAACACTTTTGGACATGCTACATTATTGAAACAGTTAAGTTTACATCTGATCTGACCATTTGAAAGAATGTACAATATCCTGAAATATATGCAGATGTAAAAGTTAGCGACCAAGCTAAAGTCGCTGTGATGTAGTGATCCTAAATATGAGTTATGTCTCATTTTACTCCAGACTCTCCTGTATTTATGGTTAAATACTGGTATGTGTCTACACAGTCTAGAAAACAGGCAAATAAAAGGCTACGTTTTGTAAAATAGTTCCTTAAAGGAGATAAAGCAGCATAAGACCAGGAGAAAGTAGGGGGGAAACAAAGCATAACTTTAAACTTTGCTACTGTTATCAGTCCAAGCCTGAGACATTTTTCAAACCCTGTTGCTTTTGCTGATCACAACGTACGCAGATAATGGGATTTAAAAGAACCTACTGTCCCATCAGTTTGATTTTAAATATGAAGAAATGTTGTTTTATTGTGGTTATTCCATGGCAGTGTGGAACAATGGGAATGGGTTAGTGTTCGGTGAAAGTATGAATTATTCTAGATTGAGAAGGAGAGCAAAACTCTGCACAAAGACCAGTCTTTGTGCACTACTGTACCTTCCAGTTCATCATCCTTGATCACTATGTCATATTTCCCTTCAATTTTTATGACTGGTTTTGGAAAGGAGGATAAAACATCCATTAGGATCCGCTGACGTCGTCCTTCCCTGTTTGCTGTATTTACCTTCGTCGGTACCTTGCAGGCGCTGACTCTCCGCGGCGTCGATGGCGGTCACTTTGCCAGACTTGCGTGACGGTCTGCTGATGCCTGCGCTGTTCACAGCTCTCACTCTGAAGTAGTAGGAGTGGCCGACGCCGAGGCCGCTCACCGGGTATTTGCAGACCTTCACGGGCGCCGGGTTGCACTGGACCCAAGTGTCAGTGCCAGCTTCACAGCTATGCAACAGAACAGGAGAGAACATGGCAAAAACATAAAGAGTGTTATTGTTGATGGTTTTTCACCATCACTGGAAAACTTAAAGATCCAAAATCTACTTTTAGTTGGTGAGATTAAAGGGTTTTTTTTTAGGAATAGCTCCCTACAACAATGCTTAAAAAAGTGATTTATAATTTTATTCACAAAAACTGTGCAGAACCTGCAGCACAGAGTAACTTAAAAAAAAAAAAAAAAAAAGCAAAAACGAGCTAAAACATTTTACGTATTGTGAGGAAAACATCTACAATCAACAAATGTGACACTCTGAACTATGGAGTGTCGTTTTTAAAGGTAAACAGTCAAAAATCAACAGTAAAAGTTTGGATTAAGATTGTTATAGGAGAAAAAGGTGGGTTTTCATTTTTCAGCATTTTTTTATTCTTTAACTTATACATGTCACAGTTTCAAACTAAGCTATTTAGCTTTAAACTAAGTATTTACTTAGAAAGCTAAATATTTATATTTAGACTAAGCATATAGTTAGCAAGTTGAAGATTAAGCTTCAAACAAAGGAAGCTTAATCTTAGCTTATAGCTAAATATTTAGCGACCAATGTAAATATTTAGCCTCATATTAATCATTTAGCTCCAAACTAAATATTTACTTAGGAGGTTAGATATTTAACTTTAAACTAAAAAGCTTCATAGTTAGCAAGCTAAAGATTTACCTGGTAGCTACAAGTTGAACATTTTCTTTGCTAAATACCTAGCTACAATGTAAACATTAGGCCTCAAATTTAATATTTAGCTCCAAATTAAATATTAACACAGGAAGGTAAATATTTAGCTTGAAACTATGACATAAGTTAGCAAGCAAAATATTTAGCTTCAAATTAAATATCTATCTCTGATCTAAATAATTTGTTTGAAGCTAAATATTTAGTTAGCATGCTACATATTTAGCTGGAGTGCTAACGTCTGTTGAAAGAGAGCCTGGAGTTCTTCAGCTGACTGACCGATCCACAAAGTATCCGGTGATTGGTGCCTCGTTGACTGTGTTGGGGGGTTTCCAGGCAACCAGGACGTAGTCCGAGTTGACGTCATACGCCTTGACGCTCATCGGCGCTCCAGGAGCTCCTTTCACAGACGCAGGAGCGTCTAGAAAGCAAATTGAAACAGAGACCAGTAGAAGCATGTAGTTTGATGGAATAGACAGTGAAACTCAAGGCGCTACAGCTTTGACGTAGCTAAAGCTACGCTAACTGTATGTAATGTCTAACCTGACACAAACAGGTAGGCGCTGTGCTCAGCGGTGCCGTCCTTCGTGAAGATCCGGAGGGTGTAGAGACCTTCATCATCTTTAGCCAGCTGAGGAAGAGTCAGAGACGCTGCTCCTCCACCCACTGACATCTCCACCAGGTTACTGGGTTTCAACAGCGTGTCTGTGGGAACGGAAGGTGGAGGAATGAATGAATGAATGGATGGATGGATGGATGGATGGATGGATGGATGGTTGGTTGGTTGGTTGGTTGGTTTAACGTATGGATGGTTTAATGGATGAATGGTTTAATGGATGGATAACGGTTGGGTGTTTGTCTGACCGTCTCGGTACCACTGGGCCAGCGGCGGTACGTTGGGCAGGTCAGGAACCACCACCATGGTGCAGGAGAGTTTGATGGAGCTGCCCTCAACCCCAAAGCTCACTGGGAATCTCTCCAGCAGGGTGACCTCAAGCTTACTGGGATGGATCTCAGTCAGATGGGGGACTGGACCGGGACAAACAGGAAGTGGTCACCATAAGAAAGTTTGAAACCTCTGATCTCACATGTATGGGACAACATTAGGGCCACTGAGGCCCAACTGAAATCTGACTTTAATTCCAGAATTATGACTATTCTTTTGTCATGATTATTAGTTTCAGCCCCACAGTAGCACATAGAAACATTTATTGCTACTAATAATTTATTACTACCAGCTTGTATTTATAACAGTGTAATCTTACCGAGACCAAGCTGGCAGGACTCTCCAGCTCCTGATGGTCCTGTCAACAACATAAAGTTACGATCAGTGCAACACCGGCCTCAAGACTGTGGAAAAGAAAGAGTCATAGAGAAGCTTACTCTTTACAATAACCATGGCCTTGCTGGTAGCTGTGCCATGCTGATTGGTTGCCACGGCGCTATACTCTGCAGTATCACTCACTACACACCTACAGCCAAACAAACACAGTAAAACATAAATACATCCATCAAACCAACTTTAGAAATGTAGGAAGAAAAAAAAAAATTCCCCATTTGAATTTGGTGTTCATATGTAATGAATTAAAAACTGTACTGGGGATAGATGTGGACTTTCTCAGTGGATTTAATTTGTCACTGCACACATGTACAATGAGATGTACAAAATAAACAGAACTGCACACTATAAGCTTTTGTAAAGAAGAAAAGGACCTTTTGTGTTTGTGTAGGACTAGTTGGACCATCATACCACAAAAACATTATGGCAGAAGTGTCCAAAGTGTGGCCCAGGGGCCATTTGTGGCCCTTGGATTCATTTTGTGTGGCCCTTGGCTGCAATTCAGGAACGGCACAAATTTGGTCAACAGATACTTTCTATTTTTCGAATGATATTTTCCATGAAAACTTTATATATTAAACGGAAAATGTTAAGTACAACACAAAATTTTTTTCTTAATTTAGGCTTTATTATTATTATTATTGTTATCATTGTTATTATTAGTCGTGCCACAAACATCCAGCATGTTTTTACTCAAAAACAGATTTTGGCACACCCATGAAGGTTGTAAGAAATAATTCCTACTTTCATTGCTGCACTGTAAAAATGTTTTACTGTAAATAGTGGAATCAACTAAATAGAATAAACTAAAAACATTCTATAGACTTAAAAAATGTCAAATAAATCCAAAGACATTAAAATATTACATTTCTATAATCAATTCATCAGGATTAATTGTTTCAGCCAACATTTTATTTATCTTTACCGAAACAAAGATCTGTAAATGAAATGCCATCTTGGACAAATAAAATGCTGTTTTATTACGGACTATATATTTTTTAGGTTATGGCCAGAGCTTTTACACATGTTAACTCATTCTTGAAGCAGAACCAACATTAGAAGTGAAAAACTGGCTCAGTGGTCCAAAATGCAAGCTGAAAGCACATTTTGCATTTTATTTGGAAACAATGTCTCAGAGTCCAGAGGACGAGTTGAGAAGCTCAGGATTTAATCAGTAATGATTTAATGAGCCAAAGCATCTTTAAAAAGCTGAAAAACACAGAATCCACAGGAATAAACTCTTGAAATAAATCACATTGTGTTAAACGAGTTTCATATGAGCCAACCAGAAGATGCACCAGGGATAAGAAGTCATCAAGGCAGTGACATTATTTATTGTGGAGGTAAAAGAGGAAGAATTCACAATAAAAATGCTTTTAATTGGGAGAAAAAAAGAGATAAAATTTTGGCCCCTGAATATTTTCAGCTTGGGGATTTTGGTGCAAAAAGTTTGGACACTACTGCATTATGGCATTATAACAATTGAATGCAAGTATATAATGTGGCAGATACAAAACTTTAAATATTTTTATTGCCTATTTATCTCTTTCAGATCATTTTCTCAAAATGCACTGTTTTAGTTCTGTTTTTAATATATATTCTATTAATTAAAGTTCCTTTTTGGGCTTCGGTGGTGCAGGAGGAACTGTTGCTTTGCAGAAAAAAACGGTTAGGGATCAAATCCCATCTTGGTGCTTTCTGCATAAATTTTGCATTCTCTCTGTTTGCATGTTTCCGTTTATCGATCTGCCTATCAGCTTTCCCCTCATTTGAAATCTAAAAAAAAGAATTAAAATGTTGCTAATGTCCAAATCTGGACATGAACCTGATGGAAATGTTGTGAAACTGAGCAGAGCTGCATATAAACAACATTTTTGCAAATCTTAGTGAAAATGAGGAAAGTGGAACAGAAACAAGACACCAAAAAATAATTTCAGAAACTAATAAAGACGATAAAAATAAAACGACTTCTAACTGATGTGGCTTGAAGCTATTCATTCTTTGTTTGTTTTTCCCTTTAGTTTTTTTTATTAACGTTTTACTCAGTATAAGTAAAAACAGTTTTTCCAGTGACACTATAAGTTGGCAGGGAAACTTTTTTCCTATGTTTGTATGCAGGAGTGGCTAATCACCCGATCAGGTTTATGTTTTTATAACTATTTTTACCCTAAAACATTCATATCAGAGGCTTGTTGCAGCTTTAATCCATTTGGCACTTTCTCTTTTTTGTAATTCTGGCAGCTTTAAAAAAAAACTCTGAATTCATTTTACAGCTGACCCAACAACAGATCTTCCGGATTCTGTATTTTTCTGTTTTCAGGCTGCCAACATTGAGTCAGAGTCTTGGTTCCACCCTGAGGGTGAAACTTAAGGACCAGACAATCTGCCATGACATCAAGTGCATCCCCTCTATAGAAGGAAGAAATGTGACCTTCACTCAAGACAGAACTATTTTAAGACGATCCTCTTTCTCAGCTGCTGCAGCGTAAAGTCACTCCTCTCTCTAACACTGTTCTTACTTGTTTTTACGTCATGAATACGATCTGTTCTTACTTATATTGAGTAAAACGTTAATAAAAAAAAAAACTAAAGGGAAAAACAAACAAAGAGGGGAGAAGAGATTAAAGGAAGGAGTGAAGCAGGAAGTGAGAGACAGAGGGGTAGAAATCACATGCGGAGGGAGGATTTCATGTCTCGAATGACACAAAGGTCAGCACTTTGATACGAACAGCTGATGGCTCCGTCAACTCGATGCCATAATCTGTAACTTTCACTCTCCTGTCTCCTGAAAAACTCAGCTCAGAAAAACCAACGTTAAAAAAGAAAAAGAAGAAAAGAGTTTTTGGAGCAACATTTCCATGAGACCAAAGTTGGGTTGTAATAATTAGTTGTGCAGTGTTATGTGTTTTCTAGACACTTAATGCCATCGTATAGCACAATCAAGTAAATATGTACTTATAAAAATGCTGTACATATCAAATATGACTTAAAAGAAGTTTTACTTTGTAATTTAACGTCTTGAAGTTGAGCTTCCGTCTCTTTAAAAACTTCTCCTCTTTCTGAAGCTACAGGAAGTCATCACAACATGGCTCCTCTATTAACCCTTTAACAGCGTTTTTACCAGCGTTGCACCGAGAAGCTCAGCAGATGTTTGCTAATTGCTGCTGGCTAGTCTGAAGGAGCTATGTGAGGGAGTCGGCTGCTATGCTGCAGCTCAGAGGAGGAGCTGCGCCTTGAAGGCGGAGCTAAGTCCATCCGGGCATTTTTCACAGCTGAATGGTTGCCATGAAGATTAAAGGAGATTAAACACACATGAAAGAATCAAAGCAACACTCCAGGTATGTTTTTGATGAGGGAATAACATTATAACATGATGTAAAGCCCAAAAAAGTTAATTTCACAGGATACTGCCCCTTTAAGAGATCATAATTTTCACATCATAATTTTGCTGAACGCAATAAGATCCAGTGTTTGAATACCTAATGACCTGGAGCTCATTCTAAGCGCTCTTTTCAGAGATTCCAGCTTCCTCTCACAGTCCAGATTTATGAATTTTGTCACATATATTTGTCAGTTACGTTGTATACTTCTTACAAAAGGGATAAGTAAAAATTAGAAAATAGACAGTCTAAAATCAAACTACTGGAAGTATGTCAAAGATCAGGATCTGCACAAAGTAAAACATTTAGATAAATGGATAACAAGTTATAAATTTGAC
>CAEGAD010080115.1:0-24191 GCA_903067055.1 Poeciliopsis paucimaculata | reverse complement strand
AGTCAGTTATATATATAACTATATATATATATATATATATATTATATATATATAATATATATATATATATATATATAATATATATATAAGGTTATATATATATAAGGTTCCTAGTTTATAGGAACTAACTTGAACTGTCAAGTTAGTTCAATTGACAGTTCAATAAAAATGATTACTGACCTTGTCATTGCCTTTATGACCACAGTGTACCCCTTTTCTGATGACTCCTTCCAGCAGGATAATGCATGGTGTCACATTGCTGAAATCATCTCTAACTAGTTTCTGGAACATGACAGTAAATTCGGAATACTCCATATGGGATGTGGTGACGCAGGAGATCTTCTTCACATACAGATGAAGACTCAAGGCAGTTCAGAATAGGACCTAGTACTATCAATGTGTGTAACCAAGAAAAAAGGTGATTATAGAGTGTACATGTGAAAGAGGTGCTGTAGTTAAGTGAAATAGTTTGATCTGTTTATCTCCACCATTAGAAATGTGATCATTTAGGTTCATGTTGACTCTAACTCTCTGAGAAGAGCCTCGTATCGAACAATAACGACAGGAAGTGTAAAAGTCACACAGGACTCACTTACCTATGTGTCAAACCCCCCAAACATAGAAACACACATTGAAAAAAAATCCTTCTCTCGTTCAAAGGAAAGGGTCAGGCCAAAGTGGAATTACCCCAGAACTTCTGGCAAAGATATATAAAAAAATGGCTTGTGTGTTGTACATCACATGGCCTAAGAGGTGTTTTCCAGCCACTGTCATCGTAAGAGTAAGACTTTCTTTCCTATTGAAAGTGTTTTCCAATTACTGCCACAAGAGGGGGCAAGTTACAGTAAAGAACTGGTCATTAAGGAGTCCTATGGCAACAGATGCAGAAATTGGAAAAGACATTCAAGATTCAATTATTATTATTATTATTATTATTATTATTATTATTATTATTATTATTGCTGTTTTGTCACATTCTGGTCAGCTATGAGAGCTTCTTATCTGAGATGAAATGATATATCCCAGTCTACGATGGTGTGTGGGTTTACGTTGTCTCATTTCCTGACTCTAAGAGAAAGTGCGTGCGCGTGTGTGTGTGCGTGTGTGTGCGTGTGTGTGTTGGGGGGTGAGATCGAGAGAGACAGAGGGAGAAAGGAAGAGAGAGAGATAGACATGCACAGAGGAGGAGAGAGAGAAGGAGGAGGAGGGAGAGGAGGGGGAGGCTCCTGATACCAAGACACGGAAAAGCAGGGGAGGGAAGGAGAGAAAGAACAAGGGGCTGGTGGAGGAAGAGGAGAGGGGAGTTGGAGAAATCGGGGAATAACACTTAACAAAAAGCGCACAGAGAAGAGGAGGGACGGCACCCGGCGCGTTGGACATCCCCAGCTTTCTTCCCTCAGGCTGTCAGAGCAGATTGGACTCCGAAGGACCGACACGGCGGCCACCCCAGACCCCATGGGGTAACAGGTATGTCTGACTTCCTACCTACAGCCACCACCAGGAGCCACGCTGCCCATCAGCGGGACATCATTGGAGTGGAGATTTCATCCAGACACCGTGAGGGGGGGGGGGGGGGGGGGGGCGCGCCGCCGCGGCCCCCCCCCCCCCCCCCCCCCCCCCCCCCCCCCCCACCCCCCCCCCCACCCCACCAACACCACCACCCCCCACCACCCACCACCCCACCTCCCCACCCCCCCCCCCCCCCCCCCGCCGGGGCGCCGCCCCCCCCCCCCCCCCCTGCCGTCCACTCCACCCCAACTCCCCGCCTGTCATGTCAACAATTAGTTTTCTGCCTCACGGAGCCGCCGCGTCTACAGCTGATATAGTTGCTGCTGCCGCTGCGCACAGGTTGGAGACATGACACAATACAACTCTTGGCTACTGTGGCTACTCTTACAAAGGCCTATCTGGATTTTTTTATTTTTATTTTTATTTCTTTTTTTGTAATTCCACATTGCCATTAGAATCATGTTAATGAAGAGCTTGAGTGGATATTTCGACAGACGGGTTATCGAGCAGGCGGCAGTGTTAAAGTACGCCTACCTGTTCCATACGTGACAGCCAGCTGCCTGACTGCGCGTGTTGATATTTTGGAGAAGCTGTCCAAGCTTTTTTTTGCCTGGATTGTTTCAAATTTATCGATCACAGACTGCTTCAGCCCACACGTTTAGTAACCCGATCTAAGACGACAAACTGTTTTAAATTACATTTCTATTTGGATTTGCAAATTAGAAATGCTCACTACTCTGTTTTGAGACGCGCTTATGTTTTAGCGGTCGTAGAAAGCTGGATGTGTCTGATAGAACCAGTGCGGGGGCTGGGGGGATCTTTTCAAACTTTTGATTTCCACATTTGCTGAGAAAAGGGGTCGGGAGACAAACTTGTCGTGCACACATGATCGTGATCGTAGCACAGAGGAAAACGGGGGATGCTCTATAGACGCCTGGAGGGGATTCAGAATGAAAGCGCTTTGCGTCTGAAAGACAGAGGGGGGGTTGAGCCCTCCTCCCTTTTCACCACGATTTACCCCAGAAAGGGGGCTTTCTCCAGCTGGGTTTTTTTTTTTCTTTTTTTTTTCTATTTTGCTGCGTCAGTAACAAGCCCCTTAGTCTTATCAGACAAGACACAGAGATTAGGGGAGGCTTTTTATTTTGAATATATAGATCTGCCGCGCGATTTATTTCTATTCGTTTGTAGAAGGTAGAAGTATTCGAGTCGGATCCTCGTCTGATCCTAGATGAGAGTTGAACAGCACCAAGTGTTTTTTTTTTTTTTTGTTTTTTTTTTGTTGTGTGTGTGTGTGTGTGTGCTTAAAGCGTCTCCTGCCAACGTCTGTCCTATCTAACCGGTCAGTTCCGTCTTCCTCCATTTTCTACCATGTGACAGCGAGGGGAACAACCCCCACTTCGTCTGAAAAGCTGTGCATATGGACGTCAGAGTGCGCCTGGCTGTCATGCACCGACTTAACCACAGTCAGGTGGATGCTGACCATAATGCATAAGGAGGTGACAGATTAATCGCAGCAGGGCTGCCAAGTTTTGAGCGGAGCTGGGAGTAACTGAAAAAAAGTTTTCTGTGAGCAACATCTCTTTTTATTTTTGCAACTAGTTGCTCGACATATGGATGAGATCAATCAGACTCATTATAGATTTAGTTTGCCCATGTACAACAAGATGGGGTTGTTGTATATGTATTCGTTGGCCTGTTTTGTAGAAATTAGTATTCAGTCATTATTAAATACCCTGTGTTAAAGGCAAGCTTTCACACACACACACACACACACACACACACACCTCTGGTAACATCACAAAGAGCATAAGGAAAGTGATAATGGCTATTTTCAGTTTGTTTAGTCTTACTTTTTTAGTTCAAAGTCCCTTAGAAAGGCATTTATGAATTCGGTAGAACTGCAGTAAAAATATTAACTTTCTGTGTGTTTATCACCATGGCAGTATATAGTTTATTACTAAGCTTTGTTTTTTTTTTTTTTTTCTTTTTTTCTTTTTTTTGCAGTAAGTTTACTTTATTAAATGAACAAACGTGATCCTAAAAATAAATCTAGAGATAACTAAATTTTTTGCGCGTGTGATAGTCGTGTGGAATCAACAATCTCTTTCTCTTCAGGATTTATGAAAGTCATAAGCTTCAGCATCAGAGGAGTGAAGTACCAAGAAGATTTTTTATCTTTTTTTAAATATATGCCAGTTAATGGACAAAATATCTCTTCTCTCTTCTTTTTGGAACGTTTTGATTCTTGTCATATCTTACACGCAACAGGGCGTAGAAATTTCAAACATACCAAAAGAAACATGCAATTACTTTCAAAACCTATTGTACACCTTGTTAATCCACAGATTGATATAATCCTGACAAAACACGCTTTATTAATTAGGAGTTTTACAACATTTAGGGTTCTTCTGTTTCTTGCAAAAGGCAACTTTCCTTGATTCTCCATTGTGTTAAATTGAGCTTTTTGCTATTTGGTTGCACACCTTCTGATAAAAAAAAAAAAAAAGATGTTTTGTAGATGGGGAGACCTACCTGTTACAGAAAGATATAGCCACTTTGTTTAGAGTGAGCAATCAGAGAAGGCACTTCTGGAAAATATTTATTTATTTATTTATTTTCTAAACTCTTTTTAAATTATATTTTTATGGAACTTAATGTATGTATAGATTTTGAGCACACTGTATACTTGAGCTTAAAACACTGAGAAGTTTTTATCTCCCCTGTGCTGTAAATAGATTTCCAGTTATTCTGAAGCGTTTGTACGGTGCCACTGAGCTGTTTTTTTCTGCCGCGGTTTAACATGCACTCTTTTGGCAGCCGCAACTAGTGTACAGCTGTAAGATATAGGCCTTTTCCTTTTGTTGGACAGTTGCTAACTAGATCTCCGGGATTAGGAGACCATCAAGCCATTTTTCCAAATTGTCTTAGCCCTCTGTGGATTTGTCTGGTTGTTTTGTCCTTCCAACTACTGAGTTAAGGGTTGGCACTTGATATGATAAACCCTCCAAAGTCCTTTATTCTGTTATTCAATTACCATCGGCTTGTTTCCCTGTGCATGCCCCTTTCAGAGTGTGTATGTGCCTGTGTGTCGTCATGAGCAGGATAAAGCTCAATTATCTGCTTTTAATGCTTAGAGTCCAAATAGCATTAGAACAACTAAACTCTCATGGCACGCTGTCAACTTAAAGACCTAACATCTTTCAGAGTGCTTTGTTTCTTTGGCTCTGCCTGCCTTTCCCCCCTCCAGATCCACTCCCTTGCTGCTCCTTGGAGGTTGCTCTCCCAGGTGGGGTCATGTAGTGCTGTCTTTTTAGAGGAGAACAGTGGTGTATGTGTGTACATCTGCGTCTGCACCTCCATCTGTGTGTTCCACGTAGAAAAAAAAAATGCAACACAGACCGAGACAACAGCTTCAAGGATGAGTGGAGGAGGAGTGTAGGCGAGATTGGCCAAAAGATGGGGAAAAAAAATATTAGCTGCACGTGTGCTTGTGGGACTGCAGAGCAGGGATGGAAGCGCTCTGCTCTTGTCTTATCCATCATGAATGGACTTTTGAAGTTGATTAAGTGATGTTCGCTGGTTAAAATCTCTCTGATCTCTTTTTGCATTGCCAAAGCCGTAGTTGTGTGCTGTGTTTCCTGAAAGTGTCGGGGAGTAGATGTGCTGGACTTTATCCGTTGACGTTATGAAGTTTGTGGGAAGCAGCGGTAGCATGGTGACGATGAAGTAAAGGCACTGAGGAAATGAGAAGTAGGGGCTCGGTTTCAGTGGTGGGCAGGCTTGAAGCTTGACACCTGTCTCTCACTGTGTGAGTGTGTGAGCTTGTTGATGTGTAGGTGGTGCTCAATGATCCCATGCAGGTTGTAAGCTGAACTGTGTGGTTGCAGGTTAGTCGGCTTTAGCCTTCAGCCACGCAAACCCGGGGGTTGTAGCGCCCCCGCTGCACGCGGATGTCTCTATCCAGCAAATACGGTGCCCTGCAAAAGCACTCGCACCACATAGGTGTGCAGTGAAGAGAAAATGATTTAGTTTTCAGCAGTTTCTGCAAGTTAAAATCTAATACGTGTGTTGTGCATTTGTATTCACCTTCCTGATACGCCAAAATAAAATACGATTCAACCAATTAGCAAATTTAGGCTACCCATGTTGAATTTAATCTCACTTCATAGGTTGGGCCCCTTTTTCTTTTATGAAGAACTGAAAGAAGAAAACCATTGTTATATGAAGAAACACAATTCACTGTTAGTCACAAGCAAGTTAGGGAATGCACGGGAATTATTTGGAAGAAGTTCAGATGAGAGGAAAATTAAACTTTTTTGCTATGGTAAAAAGTACTTTGAATACACCCTGTTTATGGTGAAGTATGGTGGTGGCAGTATCATGCTGGAGGAGTGCTTCCCCTTAGTAGGGACGGGGTCATAGCTGATGGGATGAATGTGTTAAATGCAGAGCAACACTGGAGGAAAACTTGTTTAAGTACAACAGCAATAAACATATAGCTTAAGCTTCAAGAAAAAGGGTTAGCATGAAGCATATTGTGCTAGAATGGCCTAGTCAAAGTCTATTCCCAATAAACACCTTGTAGCTGTTAAAACAATAAATGGTGGTTCCTCAAAGTATTGACTCAGTGATTCTGAACACAGATTTTTGCTTGACCCCAAAGCAGAAAATCAAGTACTTACTATTTTCTTTTTTAATCAAAGTTCTGCATTATACAACGGTTCATCACAAAAAAATATCCCAAGAAAATACACTGTTTGAGGTGTATTAACTTTTGTAAGATACTTTATCTAATCCACAAAATAATAAAAAAAAAAGCTCTACAAAGCCCCCCTTTTTTTCCAATAAACAACCTGTGTTCACCTCTGTTTCTGTCGGCTCTCTCATCTGGATCACTCCTCAGGGCTCACTTGTTAATGAGAACACCTGTTTGGCTAACACTCTGCAAAATGAACCATTTACACTCATCTTACAAGGCACACCGCCTCTCTCTGGAGCTTTCGAACAACTCCGTCTCTCCGTTGCGTTCCAGGTATTTCTTTCGCGATGCATGTTAACCCCCGGGTCTAAACATTGTCCATCCCCCACCTGCCCAATAACTCCCCAGGCTTAACTGCTGCTATAGCTCATTGTGCAGTGCTGAATACAGGTGTTACTAATCGCCATGGGGTTACATGGTTACATGATGTGGGGGATGCATGTGTATTCACCTATCTGACATGCTCATCCTCCCCCAGCAGAGAGAGCAGGTGAGTCTTTAAGCAATCCCCGCCCCTTCCTCTGCAGACCTCATCTGCAGATACTCTCCACCTCCTGCTTCCCTTGAATGAATATTTCATAGCGTTTTGTGTATGTGTGTGCTTTTATTCCTGTACTCATCTATACAAAATAATGAGAGTGACAATAATAATCCTGCTCTTCTTCCCTTTCTTGTTTTGTCCTCAGGTTTTGCATTAAAATGTGATTTTCAGTTGATTTATTTTATTTTTTTCAAATTTCACACTCAAACATGTGATTTTGCTGCTGATAAAAATCAAAAGAGAATAGTTGAAAAGGAATGTCTTTTTTTATTGTTGCCCTTCTTATCTTATTTGAGGAGTTGTTGATATTGTAAAACACCTTTTCGATTGCGCATTCCTCAGAAAACAGATGTGGGATTTAACTTTGTGTATTTTTCACAGGGTGTGTGTTTTTCATTTTTCTTAAGGAATGTGGAGCAGGGAATTTTTTTCCCCAACTGCTATCTTATGTCCTTGTCATCATGCAAAGCTAATTGTCATCATGAGCCAATCAGAGATACTTTACAACTGTTTATTTTTTTTCAAAGAATTCTGCAATATTCAAAGTGATGACAGCGGGGGTTTTTTGCACATATGTTGTTGTAATGTGACCTATGTGTGCTGATCATTTTAATCCTTCACTAGTTTTGTATTTTCTGTCCTTTCATAACTGAATTTTGAGGTAAACCTTGTAGTGAAAGAGCTTCAGTTCATACCTTTGTTTTGACATTTAATTTAAAGTAACTTTTAAAGTCTGTAAGTAAATACAGTTGCGTTGCTGGTGGATAATATGCAACATAAAAAGGACATTCACTCTTATTTAGGGCCATTCCGTTTGACACAATACTGTCTGGCCTTTGCAAAGCAGCCAATCCAGGAGTGCCATTTATTTTCCTTGCCGCTGATTGGCTGTTCGCTGTGGAAATAAGGAAGACTGTAGATGTTAAGTTTTGTGTAGTGCTAAGACAGTTTCCACTGCTATGGTATATTTTGTGTTTGAACTATTAAAATGTGCATCTTTTATTGACATTTTAAGATGAGGTATGAATTATTTGCAGATTTTAGATATTGTTGTGTTGCCTAACAGTTGATGGATTAAGAAAAACAAAAGTGACAAAACTGTCCTCTGAGAAATGGATGCAAAACTTCACAGTCTCATGTTAATTTCTTTGGAACGACAAAAAGTAGAAGTTAAAATAAAATCTTTTAAAGATGGGAGGGCGGAGGGGACCCTTTTGATTTTTGCCGTTACCATATTCTCCATCAAATTTAATCATATATGTTTACTGAAAAAGCTCACCAAGCCTCCTGAGCAGTGGAGGAGGTCTTGGTTTATTAGTGTTAGCAAAAAGAAGAAGTAACCCTCCCAAACATAAGCCCATAGTTACTGTTTTTTTTCCCTGTTGTAAACAAAACAACAACAAACAAAAGTATTTGAAAGATCACACGGATATGCAAAACTATGATTCACACCAATTTACACATCAGCTACTGATATCACTCTCCTGTGCCGGGAATGTTTACTGCTGTTCAAAAGATTTGACTTCTTGAACAATTTAATCCTCTCAGACTCATTTTTCTTTCTCCTGTATATTCATTTCATTTCTAACCTAATTTTAAAACGTTTTCGTGCCATTAAACTGTTGAAAATGTCTCTGTTTGACTCAGAGTCGGAGACATGCTAGTTAGAAGTCTTTTAATGCGATGTAATTATCTGACAGGAAAAGAGAAGTAAACTGGTGGAAAGGAGCTCTCTTTAAAAACTCCATCAGTAATATGACGAGACTCCTCAGCTTTGCACTTTGCACAAATGTCACCTGCCTTTCAGCCAAATTAATATGAGCCGCTAAGAAGTTGAGAGTTTGGGCTTCTTGGTTGAAGTGTGTGGTTTGCAGAGAGTACCAGGTTGTTAGTTGCTATTTTCCTAGTGAAAAAAGTTTGTCTTTCATGCACGCAGTGGGAGCATTTGATGAGAAATTGAGCGTCTTTGAGCAAATACATCTTTAGAAACAGTCAACTGGCCTCGGGCTGTGGCTGTTGAGAGATTTCCATATCAAAGCCCAGGTGAGGGAACGAGACTGGGGAGGTAGAGGGAGGCAGGAGAAGGAGGCAGGGGGTCTGGGGTTTGATGAAACAGACATCTACTCCAAAAAGATCTCCATCCCTTGTTATTGTGTCGCTCCTTTGTGCAGCACAGTTTAGTCTGTGTGTGTCAGAGCTGTCTGTCTCAATCTAAACTCCCCGCTTTACAAAAACACACACGCGGCGCGAAGGGAACTCATACGCGCACTTTTACCCGAATCAAATACACCACAAATATCGCCTCTAGTCTGACCGCAGAGACTCCCGGTGTAGCAGAGGGGGGCTTTCTCCCTTTAACAGTGTGTAACATCTGACCTGCCAGCCTCTGTCAATATTTGGATCCCTGTTTAATATTGATACAAAAGCATAAAACCATCATTTTCCCTGGAACTAGTTCTCTTCTTTAGCATAAGTATCAGAGCTGACCTCATGGAAATGATGGTGGCACACTAATTAATGGATAGAGTTTTTAAAGATGTGTGCGTCGGTGCATGTAGAGAGGTGTGTGTGTGTGTAGGTGTGTGGTGTGTGTGTGTGTGCTGAACATTAGTCTGCTTTGTAGAGTTTTGTAATCCAGCCATGGACTCAGGCTAGAGTGCTAAAGTGCTGCTAACAAGGCCTGTTTAACATTCTCTCCCCTGCTCAACATACAATTATTCCACTTCGCTGCCATTAACATGTACAGTAGGACTGGGCTTTTAATTGGCCTGATATGACTAATGCCAGATCAACTTGGATTTGCTAATTAGTTTTTTGCTTTAAAAGTGCCATCAGGACATGAAATATTCATTGATGTGAGGTGGAGTGAGGACTGTGGGTGGTATTAGTGGGATATTAGTGGTACGGGCAGGCTGCTCAAGCGTACCGGGAGAAGAGACTGAACTTACGTTGGCCTGTTGTGGTCGGTTATTCATACTTTGGGAGAGGTGTTAGTTTTTCGTCATGATTCGAGACACCCACACGCACTGAGAGACACACATTCATGCCGCTCACGCACACACCACCTCCCTCCTCGGCGTCACAAGGCCACCTTTTTTTTTTTCCACCCCCCACCACATCTCTCCCTGTCTCTCCGTGTTTCCATTATTTTACCTTTTTATTCTGCTTTTGCCTTCACCATTCACTTATTTTCTCTTCTTACCTTTTCCTTCACCCTAACCCCTCCATTCAGTTTCATTTGCTTTTCTTTTTTAATTTTTCTCTAGGCGTCCTAATCTTTTACTACGGCTTGGTATATCTCCTCCGCCTCCTTTTCTTTTTTCCCTTCTACTCCTTAATCTTCCACCTCTCCTTCTTCACCACCCCCTCCTCCGCTCTAAGTGGGCCAGGTGCCTCCTGTGGCCTCCCCTACTCCATTTCTCATTTTACCCTTCCTCTACTCCTTTTTTTTCTCATTTTTACCTTCTCTCTGCTCCCTTTCTCATTTTTATCCTTCCCCTTGACCCTACGGCTCATATTTATACATCCTGTTAAAGCAGCGGCTAACAACCGGTGCAACCCTTCTCTTAGCCCCCCCCCCCAAAAAAAGAAAAAGAAAATGTCTTGCTTTTGCAGTTTGTTCAGTTCAAACATCTTACTTCGAGGAAGTTTATTTAGAGTGTGTTTCAAAAAGACTGTACCTGAGAATATTGGGGGGAATTCACTTGAGTAAAGTAAAATCATATAGATTTATTAAACACATTTATATACTTCAAGTGGTAACATTTGCTCATTTTGATAAGTATAGGGCATGGCTAAAAATGTGAATATTATGTAAAAAAACAATAGAAAAGGAGTGTTGTGGTGTGGTGTGCACTATAAGCAAATTACTTGTTTGGGGCTTCTTTTGCATGATTTACTGCGTCAGTACAGCATAACATGGACACAATCAGCCTTTGGGTAATGAGGTAGTAAAGATGTCTATGTTCATTTGATATAAACCCGAAGCAATTTCTAATAACATTTTTAACACATTAAAAGAAGAAAAAACAGGAACTCTTCATTGCTTTGATAGTGACCTTTAGCTTATATCTATTGTTGTTTGTCTGTCGCCTCCCTCTTGCGACGACACAGGGAGACAATGTTAAGGATGCGGTGGCTCCTTAACATCTCTGTGATTTTCTTGAATAGGCTTTTCTTCGCAACCCTCTCAAGTCTATCTGTGTTGCTTATGCATCTATTTCACATTTTTTCCTTCCACTTAACTTTCCATTAATATATATGAATACAGCACAATTAGCTTTTGTGCCTTGCCATCCCTGTGTAGGGTGTCATTGACTATGCATCTGCTAAAACTCTTAAATCAGTAAGTTTCCTGATGATTTGGTCGACCATAATCATCTGGTCACTCTTTTACTGGTTTTGTGTACTATTTTAATTTTAAGAAAAATTTAATTATAGGTTTTTCATCAGCTGCAAGCCATAATTATCAGAACACAAAATCACCTTGAAACATTTAAAAATCACTCGTTCTTTAGTTAAAGTACTACTAAGGTAGTAGTTTCACTTTTTAAAACTAAATAACTGAAATAAAAACATGTTTTTAGTGATAATTGAGAGCTTGTTATCAGGTGTTTGAGAAGCTTATTTTTTTAGTTTAGTTCCTTTAAAAAAAAAAACAAAAAAAGAAACAGGAGAGCCAAGTGTGAACAGAAGTGAGTAGGTTCACATCCCCTTTCTAATGGTAGGGGCAAATTTCCCCAACGGTCCTGTGGCACTTCTCTTCAACTCCATATGTGTACACACACACACACGCACGCTGACGCACATGCACACTCCCACATGCATGCATACATGCATTCATTCATACATCATATGAATGAAAGTATCTTTAGCACAGTCTTCTTGCTCTCCTTCTGCTCTGTATGTTTTCACAGGGAAGAGAGAGCATGCTTGTCACCTCTTGTCCTCTCTCCTTTCCGTTTTTCTCCCACCCAACTCTTCCTCTTTTCACTCATTGTCATTCTGCCTGCCTTTGTCTCTTACTGCCTCTTTCCTGTGCCCTCTACATTTTACTTTCTCTTTTTCACCCCCCTGTTCCATCCTGTCTTCCATCTCAGGGTTGTGTTACTGTGTGCCCTGGTGTCTGTCACAAAAAGGCCAGTAGTAGATGATTGGTGGGGTTTTTTTTACAGGACAGTTGATGCCTCACAATGTGGGGAATGTAGGACTTCTTTAAAATTATATTTCTTCATTGGGAGTTGTCTTTAGGGATGGGAAGTGTAACATTTTCTGTATGTGTACTTGTGAAGGTTTTTTGTGACTGGCAGGGGAGTGGGTGGAGCAGTAATTGCTCAAAAAGCCTGCGAGCCATGGCAGTCACTAATGCTAGTCAACAGGTGACAGTCAAACGTCAAAGCGCATTTAAATAAATGCCGCCAGAGTAAAAGGCAGATTGACAGATGTGGAAAATAGGTGGAGAGGTACTGAGGGGACAAAAAAAAGAAGATCTTAAAAGAAACCCGTGGATCCAGGTGAGGCATTTGTCTGATCAAAGCTTGCTCTTCGTCAGTCACAGTCAGAAACGTAGCCTGGAGCTATCCGGCTAAGGCAGACATGCAAATGTGCTGTCCATTACTTTCAAGGAATTTAGTTTTAGCACAAAATACTTTACTGTGTAGTCTTAATGCAGCTCTTTTTATTTATATTATCTTGTAAAAGTATTTACATTGTTTTTCTGTATTTTGTCATGGAACAATCACAAATTTCAATATATTTTGCTGGGATTTTATGTGAAACCGTAGAATTGAAAAGTGGAAAGAAAATTACGAATGGTTTTATTTGAATTCTTTGGCAAAGTTAGTATTGTAAAAGTAGCGCTATGTTTTAATTGAATTTCGAATGCAAATCTTAGTGGTGTCTCCACATCTGGAGACAAAACATTGTGATACTAGCATCTTTGTCGAAAGTTTTTGCAAATTCTTCTTTGTGAAGTGCGGTTGGATGGAAATGTCTATAAGCAACATTTTTAAAGTCTCGGTACAGATTCAAAATGTTATTTATCCCTGAAGTTTGACAAGGATAATCTAAGAAACAAATATGTTTTGATCTAAAAGGTTTTCATCTATGTCCTGCTGAAAGGTAAATCTCTTCCTCCAGCAGGTTTCCTTGCAGGATTGCCCTATGGATGTTTAACTGCATTTTCCTGCCAACTCTAGCTAGTACTTGCTAAAGAAAACCTGATGCTGCTACCACCATGTTTCATCAATTGGATAGTGACATAGTATCTTGCATATTGTCCAAAAAGCTCAGTTTTGAGTCCATGTAAGCGCAACATCTTCTTCCACATATCTGCAGTGCTACTACATGGCTTATTGAAAACTATAGACAGAACCTCTTATGACTCTCTTCATAAGACAATGTCTTTCTTCTTGTCTCTCTTCCATATAGACTAGATTTCTGGACTGCATGACTAACAGTTGTCCTATAAGTGCATTGTCCCACCTGATCTCTGTAACACTTGAGCTCCTCTAGAGTTGCCGTGGACCCTTTTGTTGTCTGTCTTTACCCAATCTTTCAAGATGATAACTATGTTTTTCTAGGTTTGCAGTTATGCTGTAATCTCTCTTTATTTGAATGACTTTTGTAGACAAATGGTGTCACTAGTTTTTGTTTTAGAGGTATCAGACTAATATGGACTGAACACAATGTACACCACACTATTTAGATTAAAAAAGACTCATGTAGTATTTTCTTTAAATTAACAATTTTTGCATTACTTTCTGTTGCTCTAACAACGTACATTAAATCGTAATGCACATTGTAGTTTGTGTATTTAATAAGACACAATGTGTTAGATTCCAAGAGGGGATACATATTTCTGCAAGATACTGTAGTTTTAGAATATCTAGCAAAAAATTGCAGGACTGGTCCCACACGCAAAATAGCCAATCAGGGCACAGCACAGAGACAATAGAGACAAAGACCTTTAATGATTTTGCTGATTGCTGCTGGGTTCCACTCAGCATATTAAGGACCGCGGACAGTTTGTTGAAACTGTTGAAGAGTCCATTCAAAGGCCAGACCTTCAGTATTGACTCTATGCATTGATGAGCACCTGAAGTAATACGCTGAGCAGCTTATTGAACTCCACCATGCCTGTGCCCTGTTCTCCAGAAGTCCACTGAACTAGTCTTTCCGTCTTGCGCTTGCTTCCCTTTTCTTCCACATCCATCCATTCCTTTCTCTCCATCCCATCTTCTTTCTCCCTCACCCTTCACTGTCTCTTTTCTGAGTCCAAAATGCAAGCCTCTCTATATTTAGATGCTCTTCTTCTCTCCCCTTGATTCCTCTTCCTTTATCTCACCTCCTTTTTTTTTTTTTCCCTTTCTGCTGTCGTTGAAGGACAGATACACAGACGCGCTCCAAGATTTATCAGTGTTGCATTGTAGCTGCTTTTTGATCAGCTTGATGACTGACAACACAGCCTCAAGCTATTATATACAAGTGTGCTTTTATAAAGGCTTTTCTATCTATATGTAAATATCTCCTGCTTAGTTGTTGTTGCTTTGTACATAGTAAAAACAGGTATAAGTGAATCTTGTTTGTTTATTAGAATAAACCGGTGGAATAAAGTTTCACGCTGTGCAGGTTTTGGAGCGTGTATGGATTAGATTAGCTGGGAGTAAAGTCTCTCTTAATATTTGCTCCAGGGAAGGCGGGACGGGGAGGGGGGCTGGTGGACGTAGGGTGTGCCTGTTGAACTTGCGAGTGTACACTTAAGCCTCTGGTTCTTTGCTTCCCTCTGTGCATGAGTTCATTGTAATCTGGTGCTCAGTGTGGATTTGAAATAGCTGCCTCTGTTTGCTGTCTGACGGAGTGACAGTCACACCAAGTTACCCCTGCTTGCACACGCACACACACACACACACACACTGCCTGGACACCCGCCTCGGCACCAGAGAGCGACTGGCCACCAGCAGTGAGTCACCATCGTTCAGTCATTCAGAAGCCGCACATTTTAACAAACAACAATTAGCTCTCAGTCATCAGATGCTTCAGACATTTATTCCCAGAGGACTGGTATTTTTGTACCATATGATCTTTTTTTATTTATTTACACACTCTGTCACCTTTTTATTTTCTTTCTCCAACCTTTCTCTGCACTGTTTAGTCTTTCTTTCTCTCTCCCTCTCCATCTCTCGCGCTCTCTCTCTTTCGGTGTGTTTCTTTGTCTGAGACCTTTGGAGCTGGTGACTGTTTTAACAGCTTGGGAACAGGCTGCTTGTGTTCTTTGTGGTACAGTCATGTACAGTCGTGTCTGGCTGAGTCGTGACAGGTTGCTTTTTTGCTGTGACAGGTTTTGTGATGAGACCTACAAGAAGCTCTGGTCGTCCACACACACTTGCTGACACACAAGGCACGCACAGAGACGCTGAGTAGTTCGCTGGAAGAGGAGAGGAAAAATGGGGAAGGTGCTAAAGTTCTTGCCTGTCCGCAGACTTTTTATTGTTACTTTTAACGACAAAGCCATTTTTTTGTGTGCTTTTAGAAGGCAGAGCTGAAATTTGTCAAACCGAAACAGGAAAGAACATTTCTGAGGGAACATCAAGCCTACACTTTTTCACATGTGGATGGCAAAAATATTTCATAGATTGATTTGATGTACTTTAGAGGGACATAAGACATGCATGTTTTTGTTGTATTTGTCCAAAAGCGGTGCTGTGTAGCATTGCTGCCTCACAAGCTGTGATGAACATAAATTGGCTCCAGAGCAATTGATCTATTCATACCTGCCTTACTTTTAAACACACATCATAATACTGAAGCATAGAGTATGTCCATTTATCTTTCTTCATTGTCCAGTACTATAAATACAACTACACTGTATCAGAATTTTTTTTTTATTGTGCTAGTATTTCTGAATTCTGCCACAATAGTAATGATCCAACATCTTCCTAGCTGTGACCTTTCTTTCTTTTTCCTCATCATAATGTTACCTAATTTTGTAAGTTCTAGTTTGTTGGCATTGAGGGCAATGTCAGTCTATCCAACAGGCCAACATCATTATTAACATGCAGATTTGGACCCATCGCAATATATGTCTAAGTATTGGAACCAAGCAGTCATTTACAGTTGAGAACAGACTGATACTGTATTGATGATTGCAATTCTGTATGTTGTGCAGCTATAATTTTTATTTCCTGATAATGCCAACAATACATATGTGACAGACTTGTAGATACACTAACCCCAAAGTTCACAGAGAGTCATAAGGATATTATGACGATGGAAAGAAAAGCTGAAAATTGATAACAGGCTGAGTTATTCCTAACTGATATTATCATAGCAATATTCCAGAATTATATCTCTAGGTGATGTTTTCCTAATATTGCAGAGTTCAATATAAGTTCAACCTTTGTTTATATATATATATATAGTTCATGACTTGAAGTCATGAACTCATCTTGGTATTTTACAATATCATGCCTTAAAACTCCCCTTACCATGACTTCATTTTAAGTTAGCAGAGGCTGGACCATCAGTCTATGAGTCTGTTGCAATGATTCAAATGGGGGTTTTGCAGCTGAAGACATCATGAAGTGATGTAGTGTTGTCACATGAGCCTATCCCCTTCGACACCATCAGCCTCCTCTTACCAGAAATGCTCAAATTCTGTTGTTGTTTATTTATTTTTATTTTTTTTGTATGTGGAAACAGTAATCTATAATGAAAAGAGTTAGGTCTATGGCTTATTTGAGCTCCATGGATTATGATTTTATGCATAACTTCTGATCTTCTGTTTCCACCTAGCTTTAATCTAAAATGTTAAACATGATCTTATGTTTGCAGTTTCCACAGCTTCCATAGGTAGCATTTGTTCATCATGTTTCCTGACTGACAGACAGAGGTCAAGAGCTTCAAAGGTTAAAACAGAGCAACTTTGCTGTAATACATTCATATATCCAATTATTGCTCCATCACAGCATAAATGAACCGCAAACAGGTTTGGACATGTTGTAGGAAATACAGTTTTCTTATTCACTCAGTAACAATTTGCACACCTCTGTTTAACGCTCTGTTTAAGAGCGTTAAACAGAGTTTGGTAGAACAGGAAAATATAAAATGTTCTTATTTGATAAGCTGATCACTGATCGAGATAAAAATAATCAGATTTTGTTGAAAAGCCAAAGTTTATCCTATGCATTTCTACAAATTATTCTTAAACATAATTAAGACAGTCCGAGAGATGTCCTGTCTTTTTTTCCCCCTCGACCAAGCGAGGAGAAATATGAAGGAGCAAGTAATAATCCTTATATAGATAAGCAGAAACGCATTGCATCTGCTCATTCATAACAGCAATGGAAAGCTAATGAGGTGTTTTAGAATTGAAGTAGGGAATAGATAAACCCGAGTGACTGTCATCCTCCATCAGGACTCCAACTCTGTCTCTGCATTGGTGGTAACTCATGTATGTGCTCAGTGTAACAGCAACATGCATCAAACAGAAGACTCAGTGAGAGGCTACCTGCTCCCGTCCTTGCATCCTCCCTTCTTTCCTCCCCTGGCTCTGCTCCTTTATTTTCTGCTGCAGCTCATTTATCCCCATCTTCTCACCTACATCCCTCTCTGGTTGTTTTATCGCTATTCCCCTCTCTCTTACTCTCCCTCTCGCCCCCTCCTTTCATTTTGGGTTCTCCGACAGTGGTAATGAGATGTTTCATTATTTGCGTTTCACAGCTTTTAATAGAGAGAGAATTTAGGCTAAGCCCCGGGTCGTCAGGCAGGGAGTTACCACGGGAGACATAGGAGGCTTAGGGGGCCTAGAGAGAAAGATAGCCCAGAAACCACACATTTATATGCACTCTTCCACGAGCGCAAAGAAAATGCAGAACCAACGACGTCTGAGAGATGGTAGGATGCAGTTCCACCACTTTCGAAAAAAACCCTCACTAGTAGTTTGTGAGCGGCTTCAGGAAATCAAAGATGAGGCGAAACTCCGGCCTGAACGACATCTACAGCAATGTCACACCTCCTTTCTGGTCACTCTGGGATGATCCCTTTCCATCCTGGATTTCCATTAGATCACTATTGGGTTTAACACCTGTGTGGCTGAAGGTGAGAAGACACGGCGCTACAGAAGTGACACATTGGTGTCATAAGCTTGGGCAGGCCTGTTTGTAGAGAGAGAGAGAGCTTTCCCGAAGTCTGATGAATGTTTGCGTGGTGAAAACCCAACCGTGCCGACATCCTCAGGTGTAAATGAGGAGGGGTGGAGGTATTGTTTCAGGTACAGCGGGTGCAGGGCAAGACCCTTGGAGGGCGGAGCAGGGGATGAAGGGAATAGTGTTAAGTCTCTCAAAGCCTCTTATATCCTCTTTGGTCCCTCTCCACATGACATGGCTATCCTTCTTTGAGTCAATCTCTTCTTCCACCTTGCCTCCTTGGACACTGTCCAGGATAACAGAGAGAGGACACGGAAAAGGGAGAGTGTTGTAAAGGTGGAGTTGCAAAATGTGGGCATGATTAAAGCCGTTCAGGAGGTTGGACAGATGGAGGGTGTGTGATAAAAGAAGCAAGGGAGACTGACAACACAAAAACGTGCAGGGAGATATTAAAAAAAAAGTCAGAGACAGACATGAACAATAGTTTATTTTCAACAGAAAAGAAGATGACAAAGTGTCTAAAAAAAAAAAGAAAAACAAGCCATTTACATCTAATAGCTTTTTGGGTTGTTTTGCTCTAATTGCAGCTTGCATGCCTGCCTGTGTCTGTCATGTGCATGCGCTTGAGTGTGTGTTATTTTTGTCCACGCCTGCCTTGTTGATGGACTGCCACCCTGGCTTGTCCCGGAAGGCTGCCAGCTCCGTCGGATTGGGGATTAACCCCGGGATAATGGCCTTGATGCCCAGTTGAGTGGAAGCAAAGCTGTTTAAAAAATATTGGCTGCCTGAGTCACTCTCTCCTCTCTTCCTGTCTTCCCCAGTTTCACTCTGTCCCTTTTGCATCTGATTGTGCTTGTGTTTTCTGCTCGTCTTTATCTCTCTGAGGTTTTATTCTTTTCTCAAATAGAAAAGAAGCTCCTTCTCTGTGCTCAAAGGCAGCCACTGTGCTCGTACTTAATGAACATCAGTGTATTTTCCATCATTTATTCAACCTTGTATTGAACATAATAGGTGAACAGTATGAAGTCTAATAAAAGTGACTTGTTGAAGTTAAGGGACTTGATTTTACTTTGGGAAGGGATGGCTGCCCTCAGCCAAACTCGCTTTTTTTTTTTTGTTGTTGTTCAATATTCTTCTGTAATGTGCTGCTGTGTAAACCTTAATCTAAGACTTCGAAATATACTAAAAATGAAAGATGTTGATTTTTTTAACCCTACTTTATAATTTTTAAATCTTGGGCATGAAGGTTTAAGATATTTGACAACATACGATCCTAGCTATTCTACCTTACCTTGACCCCTCTTTGCCCTCATATTCTTAAAACCAGATTTTATTGCACTCGTCCAGCTAGCATAAATCATTCCAACATCAGTCAGACAGATTTTTATGGAGAATTATATTAACGAATCACATTTTTAATACCTGACAGTGCTAGATTCAATGTAGGCAAAGGCAAGCTTTTTTCAAACAATTTGAGCTCTGAGATGAAGTAACATCATGTTAAACTGAACAAATGTGTCGTAAGAATTTTACTGTGCAATAAATTGGATTAACATGAAGTGGTAATTACTTAAAGAAATGTATAAAAATCCATAACATCATCTAAATCCTTTTATTTTAAAACATAAACCCAGTTATTCCTTATAATATATAATGCTATATATTTTACTAGATTTAAAGTAATATGTTATAAATGTTTGCCAACAACGTTTACCAACAACACTGTTACCGCAATAAAAGTGATGCGTACATGTTTTAGTTTGCTCTAACTTACAACCAATTTGATTTTCTTGTATGTTTACATTACCTTCCAGGTAATGTAAACATGTAGCACCCTTTCGCCGCTCGCAGAAAGGGTGCGGCAGCAACAACAGGTGGGGGAGGGGTAGAGCTTTGTTACCCCGTACTTAATACAATCAGAAATAACTCTCTCACTTTTTCACTCTGACAATTATTTGAGCGTTTCACCAAAATAACTTGTAACAGTTTTAGTTGTTCTGGGACTGTAACTTCACTGAAAAACTTTCTGTAAATAAATTTTCTTTCAGAAGAAATACTGCATTTACGTAGCTTTTCCATCACAAGTTTGACTTGACTCTGCACGGCAGCCTTTTAGAAATTGTCTATCTTTGTTTTTAATTTAATCTACACTCTGGGTTTGTGGGCTCTAAACTACATAATTGTGGGTCTCGCCTTGGCCAAAAACAGTTCCCTCCATGTCATTTTCCTCTCTTGTAAAGAGAGCAAGCTCAAACTATTGTCTTTTCTGACTCAGATTGGGGAGAGTTCATTGCTTTAATAGCCATGTTGTAGTCTCTAGTGGACCACTGAGACTATTATAGGCTTTTGACAAATCAGTTCCTGTTAAATCAGTTAGTGTTTGCTCGCCACCTTTTAAATGTGTCTTTTAGCTCACAGTCTATGGACTCTACCATTGCTTGAATGTTTCCCAATTGACTACTCACCACTGCTGTCATTGTCGCCATTCATAACAATTAGTGTAGATAAGAATAAATGAGACTTATGGAACTCGAATGCAAGCAGTAACATGTTTACCTTAAAAGCAGATACTTTTCCAAACATCTGCACTAAAATGTATTTTTAAATATTAGTCCTGGGGCCCCAGTTTGCAAAAACTGGGTCCCCAGTTTTTTACTTTCTATGTATGAAATTAAATAATGAAGTGAATTTTTAAATAATAAAGTGAATTTTTTTTGCCGTGATTTCAAGCCAACTTGTCCCTTTGACAATTGAGGCCTCTATTTTGTAGTTGGGTGCTTAAATTTAGACCAGACCTGGTATGAACATTCATTTTGGCTGAGCCTGTTGTAAATAATAATAATAATAATAAAAAAGCAACGACCAGTTACACCTGACAAATAAAAACCATGTTTACGTAAGAGCACATATTCATTCAATAACTTCCGCTATGTCATTAATCAAACATCAACATTGCTGAGATTCACTTGTAATGTGTTGGTATTTCACCTACAAACACTTTATAAGCATAAATCAGCACATATTGTAGAAAAACAGTAGATCGCTTGCACACCGTTATTTGTTCATGCACGTTAAGCTACATAAAAGTTCCTGTTCATTTTAAATGGAAGGACTTTGGATACTTCATGAATCAATTTTATTTCTTGCTGACATGATAAATAAATATGTAATTTATTTATTTATTTTCAAATCTGAGAATGATGAGTGAAACTTTTTTCCTACAGTCTATTTTTTATTTTCTTACATCCTTCCAGGTAGCTGTTTAATTGACATCTCTTCTGATTTTGGTAAAGAGCTGTGCAGGTAATTCTGCTGCTTGAGGAGAGTCAGTTCAGTGGGCGTTTCCACAATGTGTCCCAGGAAGGATTTCATTAAGGCTGCCAAACAAAAGTGATACAAGTGTCCCAGGCTGCCTTTGAAGGTGGTCTGAAGGAAAACGTCTTCAGTGCATTTTGATCATGTTCATACCTGCTTTAAGAGCCACCAGGACATGATCTGATCACTGAAAACTCACTAGAGCAGGATATGAACCAGGTCTTAGTTCCTTTAGACAAACCATTTCATGCCCTCGTGCTTTACCTTGTAGCGAAGTAGTCTATTTCTCTTGGTAGTTAACTAAATAAATATAACTGCATAACATTTTGTGAAGATTTTACATTGCACCCTTTTTCAGTTGCTTCTGGTTAAGATAATTTTTTATTAACCAGAAGAAAAAATTCTTCTGGTTAAGAAAATCGGCAGGTCTAAAGCCTGCCGATTTTCAGAACCTGAGAGACTCCACACACTTGATGTTAAAACCATCATAGATTGTATAAGTTTTATATTACAGGTTTGGTTGATTTTAGTTTTTTTAAGATTGAGAGCAGCGCTCCAACCTAAATAGCTCTTATCTGGTACATGCCATCACTGGATTCACATAGCCACATTTACTTTAAATAATCAGCTGTAAGAAATCTCCCTGATGTGTCTAAAAATTGAAGCATGGTCAAATTTTAGTTGACCAAGCTAAAAATGCAAGGGCATGCAAGAAGGGGTCTTATTGCATGCCCCCTGCAGAAGGCTCTTGGTCATAGCCCAAGGAATCAAACATGAAATGATCAAAAGGAACAGAATGACCAGCATCTAATGGGAATGCTTGGAATGGATTTGACCAGTTGCTTTTCCATAATCTTCAAATAAATTACTTTTTTAGGAAATGCAACTGTAGTGAACCCTAATGATTGTTGTAATTGTTACTTTAGGCATTCTTTGACATAGGCTTCAAAAATATTCGTTTTTAGAAAAAAATAATAATATCATCAATTAAGCAAAAAAGCTTGAGTACTGACTACCTATTAACTCCCTGGAAATGAGAAATTAAACTTTGTACCTATTGATTAATACAGACTCAGTTAACAGACAGAAGAATCACTATGCCTTAAGTGAGTTTTCATTGCCAAATTTATTTAAAATCCCATCTAAAAGAGGCTTGAGTGCTGTGACATTAACAATGAGCACAGTGTGAGATCACCTTCTGAAAGCTTAGGTTTACACGACTCCAAAAGCTTTCCTATCAAACAAAGTACTGCTTCGTATTTGATCCAGAAGGACCTTGTGCTCCGTCTCCCCTCAGTCCTGTGCGGTCAAGGAGGCAGAGAAGTGGCTCGGAGGGACAGGCTGCATTAAAAGGAAACGCAGGAAGGATGGAGCCCCATTCTCTCGCTCCATCACACGTCTCATCTCTTTAGCTGTCTCTGTGTCCGGGGCCTAAAGTGACTTTGCCGTGATGTGACCAGGACAAACAGCTAGTGATGCCATGACGGCTCTGTTAAGCGTGCAAATGTGGATGTTTTTAGCTGTAGCTTGTGTCTGTGTGTTTGTAGGTGAGGACTCTGTGTGCCTGTTTGAGGGAGAATATCATCTCGATTCTGTGTATTTGGAAAAGGAGGAGTTAAAGAAGGGCGTTCACTTTTGATTTGGTATCACACGGGTTAGGGAACTCTGGTGGCATTCTGTACTAAAACAGTCATATCTGACCACAGATAAGCACCGCAGACTGCCAGTTTGCCTCCTGATGACTTCCTCCTCACTTTTTTTTTTTTGATAGTGCTAAGATTTCATACAAGGATGAAAAGCTTTTTTGTGCTGTGTGACATGCTGAAAGCAGGCTTTAGTTTCTGTAACCTTGGTGAGACTGCTAATGCTTTAGACATAAATATCTCTGCCTCTCTCTCCCTCTCCATAGTTGATTGTGTTTGACAAGTTCATTTTACCTTACTTTTCCATCTTGTGTCAAGTGTATATTTCCACAAAAACGTGCGCTTTGAATCAAGGCTGTACAAGTGAAGGGTGCAGGCTTTGGTTCTGTAGCTCATGGGTTAAGATGAAGCCTTTGAAAAGTAGAAATTACTGGATGGGTGTTTATGTTCATATAATGGGGGGAACTTGGGATGGATCCCTCTGCAAAAGGGGTTTCTGACTGGAGGGAATTAGATATGCTGAAATTAAACGAGCCAATTAGGGAAGCAAAGAGTTTAGAGGTCAAAGCATGCCCCATTAAAGCTCCTCTTCTCAACCCAACTTCTAATTCAGTCTGGCTCCAAGTCTACTGAAGCAATAAATCTGATTAAATCTCCTTGGCTTTCTCTCTCAGGTCCCTGCTGTTGTGTTGCCCTCTGCCGATTGCTGCTTTTGTGAAATTTGGGGCACCATTGAACATGGGTGCACAAATTAACACAAACATAACATTGGATCATTGACTGAAGTATTCGTCTGCACCTTGAGAAATCTGCATTGCCATCTCTACCAAAGATAGTGTTTAAGAAAAAGTTTATTCAGTTTAAGGCCTGGTTGTGCTCCCTTCTTGTTTTAAATAAGAGGTTTCAAACTCCAGTTCCCCTTTACTATTTGATTCATCCGTAGTCCAACACACCTGATCGAGCTACTCAGCATGCAGTCAAATTCCAAGGAGTCCTGCTAATTATTGATTCAGGTGAGCTGAAGCAGATGCACATGATACAGGACACCATATATGTTTCCTGTGCACTTTGTTAGGCAATCCTTGGTGGTACTGGGTTTGATCCCCATTTTAAATGTACAGTTTTCTTGATTCTTGTCATCTTAAACCAGTCTCACAGTGATCACTTGACCATCTTGGACTGGAGGTCTAAAGCCTGCCGATTTTCAGAACCTGAGAGACTCCACACACTTGATGTTAAAACCATCATAGATTGTATAAGTTTTATATTACAGGTTTGGT